>JASTWP010000377.1:0-163411 GCA_030770255.1 Temnothorax ravouxi
CCACTCCTCTTCCGTTCCCGTAGTCGCCATCCTCTTCACGACGCAGCTCCTGAGTTCTTCGGACAAGGGGGGGGAAACTTCCCATGGACCCGGCGCCCCGCAAGGCTCCCCCAGTCCCCGCCCAGCATTCGCCCTATGGCCCACGGGAAAACCATGGGTCAAAAACCGTGGGCAGGCGGCTTCTTCCTAGGAGAAAGTCTCGGTTGGATGATGAACCACTTCAGATCCCTTAAGAATCTCTTCTTTTTCCCCAGGAACGAAGACTCTCCTTCAACAAAAATAGTAACATTACACGCAGCAACATTGGTAAAACGTAAACTTTTTAGAAGAAAACCCCAAACAGCCTTCCGGGTTCCGATTCTCTAAGAATTTCCCACCGTTCTTTCCGAATAGAGAGCTAACCTATCCGCATGTACTATTTTCTTTTTGTGTTTGGGCGTCCTTTGGATACAAAAGACCACATCACTTAATCTTTTCACAACTAAGAAAGGACCCTCCCAGTTACTCTGCAATTTCGGAGCTTTCCCCTTTTTCCTTCGAGGATTATAAAACCATACTCTCTGTCCTTCGCGAGGAAGATTCTTCCTAGTACCTCGGTCGTACCAGGTTTTCATTCTAGAAGATTTAACTTTCATCCTTTCTCTAACCTCAGAATGAATCCCCTCCAATTTTTCTCTCAATCTCTTAACGAACCCGCCCACCGATCCAGGCTCCTCCTCCTGAAGAACCGGAGGGCTTCCTTGTAATAGGTCTAAGGGTAACCTAAGATCTCGAGCATAACACATCTCTGCAGGAGTCACTCCGGTGACCTCATGCTTCGAAGATCTATAAGCCAAAAGAAATAAAAGAATCCACTGATCCCAATCCCTCTGATTTTCGGAGATATACTTAGCTAAGTAATTTATAATTGTTTGATGCTGTCTTTCGACCTGGCCATCTGATTGAGGATGCAAGGCGGTAGTCCTCGTCTTTCTGATCCCGAGAAGTTCCACTACCTCCGCGAAAAGCCTTGACTCAAAATTTCTCCCCTGATCCGTATGGATTTCGGAGGGAATCCCATGTCGAGAAACAAACTGACTAACAAAAGTTTCGGCCACTATTCTCGCTCTAATATTTTTCAAAGGAAAAGCTTCCACCCATTTAGTGAAGCAATCTACAATAACTAACAAATACTTATTTCCAGACTTAGTCAATGGAAGGACCAAGTATGTCCATCTGGACCCTTTCGAAAGGAGCTCCTACATTGAAGATCTGCAACGGAGACTTTCCTTTCTCCGAGGGGCCCTTCTTTGCAACACAGATCTCACAAGACCTACACCAGTCCTCCACGTCTCGTTTACAGGTTGCCCAATAAAATCGTTTCCGGATTTTCTCAAGAGTCTTGTTTACTCCAAAATGACCTCCTGACGAAGAATCATGTGCCTTCTCCAGAATTTGCTTAATTCGACTCCGTGGCACCACAAGTTGATAAATCCTGGATTTCAAATTAGGGGCTTCCCACCTCTTATAGAGAACATCATTTTTCAAAACAAGAGCATCCCAATAGGATAGATAAATCCGCGCTGACACGTCTCTCGAGGAGATCTCAGAACGAGTCGGACGTTTCCCTAACTCCTTACCTCGATTATTGCGATACTCTGATCCTCCTGCTGCTGCTTTCCCCAATCTACCAAAGTTTCTCCCTCTAAAACTATCCGTGCAACTGTCTTTTTTAACGCCTCAGCATTTTTCTCCTCTATTTTTTTGCAAAATGTACAGCCGTTTTCTTCACACTGACGCCTAGATAGACCATCGGCGTTTCCGTGCAAAAGTCCCTTTCGGTAGACAATTTCGAAGTCAAACTGCTGGAGCTTCTCCAACCAGCGAGCTAATTGTCCTTCTAAATCTTTAAAGGACATGAGCCATCTAAGGGAAGCATGATCCGTACGGATAATAAACTTTCGACCTAAAAGATAATGTCGGAAAGATTTGACCGAATTCACTATTGCTAGTAATTCTCGTCGAGTGACACAATAATTCTTTTCCGTCTTGCTTAACACACGGCTGAAATACGCAATAACTTTTTCCTGCCCGTCCTGAATCTGCGATAACACCGCACCGATACCGATGTTAGAGGCGTCCGTGTCTAGCACGAACTCACCCTCCCCTTTCGGGAAAGAAAGTAATGGGGGAGACGTCAACGCTTGTTTCAAATTCTCAAAAGAATCTTGACATTCTTTTCTCCAAATGAATTTAACTTGATTCCCAGTCAATGTAAAAAGGGGTTTGGCAATGGAAGAGAAACCTTTCACAAATTTTCGGTAATAAGAACAAAAACCGAGAAAACTGCGCAACAGCTTCTTAGAATGAGGGATCTCCCAATCTTTCACGGCAGCAATCTTTTCGGGATCCGTAGCAACGCCTTCTGCCGAAACTACATGTCCCAAATATCTAACTTTTTTTTGGAAAAGCACACATTTTTTTGGATTAATTTTCAAATTGGCTAAGCGTAATTGAGAAAATACTTCCTCCAAATTCTTAATCATCTCCTCAAAACTTTTACCAAAAACGATTACATCGTCCAAGTATAACAAACAAATCTTCGATAATAATTTTCGTAGGACCTTTTCCATTAACCGTTGAAATGTGGCAGGGGCGTTGCACAATCCAAAGGGCATTACTGTAAATTGCCAAAGTCCCTTTCCAATAGAAAAAGCTGTCTTTTCGCGATCCTCCGGACGGATCTTAATTTGCCAGTAACCGCTCTTAAGATCAAGAGTAGAAAACTGTTGTGTCTCGGCCGAAGGCAGGAGGATAATTAATAAACTCTTCTTATAGTAATTGTGTTTATTAATTTATAATAAGGCCTACTGACTGCCGGAGCGCCTGTGTGCTTGCCCGGGGTCGACGCGTGTCTGACTCTCCGAGTGGCCAGGTGCTACTGCTCGTTCCGCTTACGTTTACCTAATACTACCATAGGTGAATACATCACAACTTCTCCCCTTTTTTATTTAAAAGTCTCTGGGATCGCCGCAGCGGTACAATTAATTGGTCTATGTGCCGCTTATGCGGTTTCCCAGAATCCGCTTGAACGACATAAGTGGAAGGAGCAGTTTGCTTCACAATTTTACCTTCAATTCGATTTCCGTCTCGTACGCCGTGCGCATCCATATAAACATTATCTCCTATGCTTACATTTGTTTTTCGATTTCCCGGTCGTGAGATGATTTGGCGTCTTTGTTGATTTTCAACGTACGCGGATACACTCGGTTTTAAACAGTCGAACCGGGTTCTCGGGTTCCGGTTGTACATTATATTTGCAGGACTTCTACCCGTTGTACAGTGCGGGTAGTTTCTATAGTCGAAAACGAATTTACTGACTGCGTTTTCCGCATTCTCTCCCCCTTTTATAATTTTCGCTACCTTGTGCTTGAAGGTTTGTATAAAATTTTCCGCAGCTCCATTCGTTGCTGGGTGATACGGAGGTGAAAAGGTATGCTCAATATTATTTGCCTTAAGGAAATTGCAGAATTCTACGCTTCTAAACTGCGGCCCTCCGTCTGTTACGCAGTGAATAGGTAATCCAAATCTTGTAAACAGAATTTTAAATTCTTTTATGAGCCTTTGCGCGTCCGTATTTTTTTTACAATTTATTATTTCTGGCCATTTGCTGTGCGCATCGATTACAATTAAATACATGTCGCCTTCGAATTTCGCGTAATCGCAGTGTATGCGGCCCCATACTTTACTTGGAAATGGCCACGTCGTTAGTGGTGTTTTATTCGGTGCTTTTCTATCTATTAAACACGTTTTACAAGTGTTTGCGATTTCTTCTATCGCTGAGTCTATACCCGGCCAATACACATATGAACGCGCGAACATTTTCATTTTTACAACCCCGAAGTGCGTTGCATGTAGTTCGTTCAATATTGCGAATCGCATTTTTTCTGAGATACATGCGCGCACTCCCCAGAAGAGGCATTCTTTCTCTACACTTAATTCGAATCTAATTTTATAGAAGATTTTTTTCTCTTCTGTGAGATCGTTGTAATTTGGCCAGTCGCCCGTTACATAACGTATCACATCGCTAAGGACTTTATCTTTTTTGCTTTCTGCCGCGAGCATTTTACTATTAAAAGCAGTTGCTTGATCTTCGAAAAAATAAATCTGTGACGGAGTGTCACTGTACGTGTTTGACTTATCCGTATCGTCCTCTACTGGCAATCGCGACAATGCATCGGCGTTCGCATTTCTCTCGGATTTCACGTGTTCGATTTTATAACGGTATCCGGAGAGATAATATGCATATTGTTGTAATCTGTTGTCCGCCGTTTGCGGTATCCCTTTTCTAGGTCCTAGTATTAATTCTAACGGTTTGTTGTCGGTACGTAACGTGATTTCTTTACCGAATACAAATTGGTAAAATCGTTTAAACCCGAAGACTATTGCCATTGCTTCTTTGTCGATAATTGCGCGTTTTAATTCGGTCTTTGGTATTTTCTTTGACGCGTACGCGATTGGTCTTTCTGATCCGTCTTTATATCGGTGGGACAAAATCGCGGATAATCCATAATCTGATGCATCGCACGCGAGTAATAGTTCCTCGTTCGGATCGTAGTGAGCTAAAAAATTCGGACTTATTAGTTCGTTTTTTACCCATTTAAATGCCGTTTCGCATTCCTCATCCCACTCTTTTTTCTCTTTATTTAGTAAATCGTAAAGTGGCTTTAGCTTTACCGATCTATTTTTCAAGAATCTGGCATAAAAATTTACAAGCCCTAACAACGATGCAAGTTCCTTTTCGTTTGTCGGTCGCGGTGCGTTTACCATTGCGTTGATTTTTGATTTTGATTTGTGTAGTCCGTCTTTGTCAATTACGAATTCCAACACATCAATACGCAATTGCATAAATTTACATTTCTTTAAATTTAGCCGTAAGTTGCAATCTTGCAGTCGTTTACATACTTTTTTTAAATTTTCCGAATGCTCTTCCTCCGTCTTTCCTGATACGTATATATTGTCTAGATACGCAATAACACCGTCAATCCCACTCAAACACTCGTCCATTTTACGTTGTATGTCTGCCGGTGCTGGTGAGATTCCTTCGGGTATTTTTGTGTATCTGTACAAGCCCTTATGTGTAATTATCGTTAACAATTCCGCGCTTTCGTCGTCGACTGGAAATTGCATGTACGCATGTTTGAGATCTAATTCGGAAAAAAATTTACCGCCTTGCAGTTTCGCGAAAATTTCATCTATGGTGTGCAACGGGTATTTATCTACAAGTAGATGCGGATTTAATGTCAGTTTAAAATCCCCGCAAATTCGTATTTCATTGTTGCCTTTCAATACCGGCACGATAGGCGTTGCCCACTTTGATACCTCCACCCGTTTTAGGTGTCCTAATTCGACTAATCTATTTCTTTTTCGAGCTTAAGTCGTAATGCGTATGCAGCATGTCTGCATTTTAACGCTATCGGCTGCGTATTTTCTTTCACGTGAATTTTAGTCTTACTCTTATTGTATAATCCGGTTGAGTCGCTAAATAGTGTGGGATATTCCCGAGCTAGATAGTCACACAAGGTTCCTTCGATTTTGTTTACTATATTTGAATCGAATTTCGGTATAGTTAAAGGCCACGCGCTGAACCGTGTAAGCCATTCTCGGCCCATTAGCGCTGGTCCGGTTCCCGGCAAAACAAAACATTTCAATATTCTCGTCGTATTATTGAATGTGACCTCTAAGTCAGTTAGTTCGCCTAGTGGTACTAATGCGTGTCCTCCGTACGCTCTTAAGTCTTTTTTCGTTTCCGTGATTCTACTTTTACTGAAATATTTATTATACGTTTTTTCAGAAATTACGGTTGCAAATGTACCCGTGTCAATCTCGAAATCAAGCTTTTTTCCATTTATTTTTAATTCTACGTACATGGGTAGTAACCCTGTTTATTATTGCTTGTGTGATTAACTATCTCTTTCGTACAATCGTTTCGAAGTTCGCTTCTACGCTTTTTTCCTTTTTCAGCTACGCTATTTCTTTTACGCGAGTCTGTTACATATTTTTGTCTAATAGAAAAAAATTCATTTTCGTGATTTCGCGTTTCATCGCTATCTTCGTCTGAATCGTCGCTGTCTTCGGTTAATTTTTTTATTTCATTCGACTTTTGCGCTGCATCTTTACCGCTTTTACATGCTCTTGCTAAATGCCCTTTTTTATTACATTTATTACATACGTAATACCGAAAACGACATTCGCTACTCGGGTGATTTACCTTTCCGCAGCAATTACAAACCGCTTTCGATGATCCCGTGGAATGTTGACTCGGCTGCTGCTGTGTGTTGTTGTCGTGCTGGTCGCTGGCTGCCTTCCCTCGTATACCTCTTCCTCGCGGACCCCTGCGTTGCCATACCCTCTGCTCGTCACCTTGTATAGCTTGTACCTCGTTTCTTACGCTTTTACTCTGCAGCGTAATATTCGAATTGGTAGCGTTTTTCACTGCTGCTTCTCGCGCTATCGCTATCTCTTGCGCTTTTTTCAATGTTAATTCCTTTTCTTCAAATAGCTTTATTCTGATGTCTTTATCGCTGATTCCACACACTAATTGGTCCCGGATTGCGTTGTCTAATTCTGTGAAATTGCAATGGATTGTCAATTTTTTAAGTCTCGCTATGAAGTCTGTAATTGATTCGTGCGATTCTTGTTTTGTTGTGTGGAAAGTGCATCGCTCCATAGCTTCCGATGGCTTCGGTTTTAGATGTTCCGATAATGCCTTCGTCAAGTCCTCGTACTTGCCGTCTTTGATTTTTGCTGGTGCGATTAGCTGCTTGAGAAGTGCATGTGGCTCTGGGCCTAAATTTGTCACTAGGGTGGCCACTTTCACTTTGTTGTCTGTTATGTTCTTGGCAATAAACAAACAATCGAGCTTTTCCTCGAAAAGTTCCCAGTCGTCGTTTTGTTGAAATTCGAATTTCTGCTCGGCCATATTGTCTTCTCCGTCCGATTCAGTTTCTGGTTCTGACTTTTCCGGCGTCGTGCACGCTTCGTTTCCTGTCTTGATCAATTCTCTCAATTGTTCTCTCAGTTTATCGTAGCTGTCCGTTTTTTCGTAGGTTTTACCTCTTCTTTCCAGCTCTTCGATAATCTCTGCTTTGCTGAGATTTTGGATCCACGCTGTTCCTTTTGGCTTTTCAGCCATTAGTGGCGTTTCCTCGTTGTGCGGTACTCACGTCCCGGGGCTTGGCTGTATGCACGTGTCTTGCGTTACTGTGTAATTGCATTCGCGCACACCGGTTCTGAATTCCTCGTCGCCAAGTTGTTGTGTCTCGGCCGAAGGCAGGAGAATAATTAATAAACTCTTCTTATAGTAATTGTGTTTATTAATTTATAATAAGGCCTACTGACTGCCGGAGCGCCTGTGTGCTTGCCCGGGGTCGACGCGTGTCTGACTCTCCGAGCGGCCAGGTGCTACTGCTCGTTCCGCTTACGTTTACCTAATACTACCATAGGTGAATACATCACAAAAACCAACTGTAACCTGATAACTGATCTAAGATATCGTCTATCCTGGACAAAGGATAAGAATCCTTTTTAGTCACTTTGTTTATTCCCCGAAAATCAACGCAAAAACGAATCGAACCATATTTCTTCCTTACAAGAACAGCCGGAGAAATCCAAGGGCTATATGACTCCTCGATCACGCCCTGTTCTCTCATTTCCTCAATAATTTCGTCGACTTCCTTTCGCATACGAAAAGGAATACGTCGGGGAGTTTGTTTAATTGGAGTAGTTTCTTCCTCTAAGTTAATCTCATGATTAACAACTTCACAATTCCCCGCAACTACGTTTTCAGAAAAGACATCCTGAAATTTATTTAAAAATTCAACGAAAACTTTCCTCTGTTCTTTATCTAGATCTTCAAAATTTTTTTTGTATAGTTTCCTTAAGAAGGGGGCGACATTTTCAGAAAAATTCTCTACCCGAGAGCAATTTAAAACTTTTCCATTACTCGGCTCTATTTTTCTAAAAACCGAATAAAAAATTCCCCCTAAATTTACGATTTTCAAGAAGTCTCCTCCTAACAAACATTCGTCACTTATTTCGGCCACGAACATCGAAACCTTTTCCGAAAATTCCCCGATTTGTACTTCTACCTCAACTTTGAACTCCACAGGGACCTTCTCTCCGGTAGGATATCGTAGAAAACAATTTTCTACCCGAATTTTCCCTTTAGTCTCCTCAAGAAACTTCCTACTTAAAATGGAAACATCGAAACCCGTGTCAATTTTAAAATTACAATCCTTCCCATCTAATTTCCCCTTGTAACAGAAATTAAAAGAATTATACTTATTGTTGCTAACGGAGCCCGTAACGGAACGTATCTCTACATCCGAGGTTTTGTTCGCGCAGGTCACTCTCCCCCCGCCGAGAGTAACTAATCCGCGTTTCCCTTTTTCGTATTACCGGGACATTCCGCCCGGAAATGCCCGACTTTTCCACAAAGCCAGCATTTCTTATTAGAGGAAGCGCGGTACCGATTATTACGCGAGAAACCCTTGCGGCCATTCTCCTCCTTCTTTTCCTCAAGCTTTTTCTCATGCGCGTTGTCCTTCTTTTCCCCTTTTTCGAAACGCTTACCAAAATTCTCTTTTCTTTTCTCGAAACCTCCATAATTCTCTCCGTGAATGGCCTTTACAGCTTTCGCCCTTTCTACCGCTAACTTTAAGGAGGTAATTCCTTCCAATTGTAACGTTCTCTTTACAAAACCGTCCGAAAGTGCCGAAATAAATTGTGAACACGCAACTTTATCTCGGACCGCGTAAGGGCACTCGGGGTATGCTAGGCGAGCAAGTCTCTCCAGCTCGGAACCGAGTGAGGCAAAATCCTCCCCGTATTTCTGTTTTCGATTTGTGAAAAGCGAATAATAATTCTGAGAGAGGTGTCCCTCCCCAAAACGTAATTCCAGCTTTGATTTTAATTCCGCGTACTGCAAGCTCCCAATATTCTCGACCGAATCCAGAATCGAGCGCGCCTTCCCTCTTAAGCACGAAGCTAACGCGATAGTTCTCGACGCGTCACTCCATTGATTCGCACGCGCGATGATCTCAAATTGAGAGAAAAACTCTCGCAACGGAACCGACCCATCGTATTCGTCGGGCTTGAGCTTATAGCTGTGACGTCCTGGGTGATGCGAGGTGGCTCGATCCGGCAGAACGTCTCCGTCGAATGGGTTCTTCTTCCGCTGTTAAGGGGGTAAAACCCCAGGATAAATAGCTGTTGTTCGGGGATGTGGACTATGGCTCCTCGGGTCCGTTGAAGGTAGGTGTTTCAATAATTTTATCTTCCTTTTCTTTTTTATATATATAAAAGAGTATAATATTTATTGTAGAATTCCAAGATACAAGTGGCTTATGTGGAGGATGGAACGAGTAGTATACGATGTGTAAGGTTTCTTGGCCCGTTCCACACTCTCAGTCGAGTGGGCGAACGGTGCTTTTATATATTTCTGGAAACGGTAGTGGGAGGTGACCGCACGTCGTCACAATGAGTCATAGGGCGGTGTCTAGCGGATGTGAGTCTACTTCTACTTGTGCGGCTCGCTTGCCAGCAATGAGTCATAAGGTGGTGTCTTGAAATTCTTTACCTTATATGGTCATGGGCTTCGCTTCACCTCGGCATGTCCATATATGGTTCTACGCGAGGACTGGATTTCACTCAAATGAGTCACTTAGTGACCTCGTTTCTATTTCTATTCTAGTAGCGATTCGTAACGAGAGTAATATCTTCTTTCATTATAAAATTTCAACATGATTTTTGTTTCAAAGGAATATAAGAAATCTTTAATAAATTGAGTTTAAAGTATACAAATATATGTTAAATATTATTTAACTTCCTTTAGACATACTTTACATAAAGTAGGATAATTCAATTATACAATTAAAATAATTAATAGCATGTCCAAAGCATCAAAGATATTGCTCTCTTTGTCTAACAGTTACTAATATTCGCATCTCGCTTGGATTCACGTTTCTACGTGGCGCATGATACAATTCTATCCTTTTCAGGTTCGTGAATGACGCTTCGGCGATTGACGCTCGATGATAATATTATTTTCAGTAAGTATATATATAAATATATTAGTTAATAAAAATGTTAATAAAAAGTGTTGTTAGCAGTAGTAATAATGAGTCTAATATTATGTTAATATTATTATATGTAAGTAGAGATGGTTAGCACTCCCATTAGTATGGCAGATCAATAAAATTAAATTGTTTATGTAATAAGATTCTTATTATTTTTATATCTCGGAAACGGTCGGGAATTCGATAAGGGTGTATAGAAAATATATTGCAGGACTTTCACTAAAGTATAATATAAGATTGGAAAATTTCATTGTTAATATAAGTATTTATTAATAACAAATTATTTGTTAGACAATTTAGCAATTTTTAATTCACATATTGATATAGTTATATTCCTTTTCTTCACGCGGTTTTGTTTTTATAATAAAATTATTTTTTCATATAAAAATTCATTTTATTGTTATAAATATTTGGTAAGTAAACAATTGCAAGAATAAAAGTTATTATTATTTTTTATAGGAGTGCTGGTGTAAAGTCGTTGTGCGTGGTTAAAATTTGTATTTACCAGAACGAGTTTAATAGTTAAATAAGCAGCCCGACCTGGGTTGCCAGTTTAGGGGGGTAGTGTAAAAGAAATTTGTTATACGGCCCTGTAATATTCTTTGTATTTATACAGCTTTTATTAATAAAGTGACAATATTTTAGTTTACATAAAAGTTACAATACATTACCTGGAGTACAGGTTAAAAATATTTATTGACATGGTTAATAATTTATTTATAATTGTTTATAAAAATAGGTTGCAAAATAAATGATTATGTAGTAAATGTTTTTCTATCAAATGATTCTAATAATTATTCTTTATACGCGCCTTTATTGTTCTTATTACGGACTATTCGTTTTCTATTTTATTTTAATTTTATTAGGAATCTATATGGCTATCTTCGTCTTACTCTGTATGGGTTGGTATTAAACTATCCTCGTCTTTCGTACTAAAGTCATTCGCTAAATGAATAACTTTCAATCTCGTTTATTAAATTTATTAGTACAATTAGAAAATCGGGATTAACGCTATCAGTGTTTAGAAACATGGCGGATTCCATTTTTATCATAATAATTAGGTGTCAAAATTTTCGTTCAAAAATGAAATTTGTTTATCTTAAAATGTTTAAAAGGGTCAAATATTAAGGTAAAAGTAATTTGGTCTTTCTAAGTTTAAATGATAGGAAATTCAAGATGGCGGACATAAAACTTTAATAATTCATAACTCGTAAACGGTAAGGAATAGAAAGATGGGATTTCTTTTGTTGTATTTAAGTAATTGAAGACTATATTTTAGGGTGTTTGAAATTTTTGTATTTTATGGATTTCCATAATTTTTAATTATATCTTGAAATTGAAAAGAGATATTAAGTAGAGGTTTTGTAGGATTACTTGACAGGTTCTGCCAAGTGTCTGTAGTTATTTTATTAATTATTTTTAATAATAATTTTACAATAATTTTATTGTTAATTAGTTTGTTTTAAAAGATATAAGAAAAATTTATTAACAAAAGTTGTTGGACCTTTAATAATGGTTTCAATGGTGATATTAGTTAGGTCTGTTAATAATGTAAATTAATTGTTTATAACAATTGTGTTTGAAAAATGTTAATGAAATAGTTATTATTTCGGTGTGGTAATATTCTTTGGACATAAGAAGTTATATTCTTACAATTGGTTTGCCATTAATTAATTGATTTATATTTTATTTCGATTTTCTTGGTACATTCTTATAGAATGGCGTTTCTTTCCGTTAGATCCCAGTCAAACTGAATTTATATTGCATAATGAATCTTATAAGGTTTGTATAATCAATGAATACCAATAAGCAGTTAATTTTATTGACTCTGGGGACTTTTAATAAGTAATTGTCCAAAGTTCATAGTCTGATTTATGAAAATGGGGCTTAAGCTTGAAAATGAGCCTTTAGGCGGTCATATTTTTTAGGCTTGTCTTTGCTGTTTTAAGAACACATAAGGGCGTGTCAGCTGAGTGATTATTGTGACAGTTAAATTAAAGGGTGTATTATAATTTAATATTGTTTTTCAGGTGCTGTGCAACAAGGATAAAAAGAAAAAATTTATGCGGCTAGAGTGATGTACCGTCAGACGTGACATAGCCCAGCTCCGTGCGCGTGTCATTCACTCCCAGAGGTGCGGCACAAGCCGCCGAGCACACTCGCGCGCCGCTCACTCCCGGAAATACGTTAAAAGCCGACGGATTCGCGCGCTCATCACCCGACCCGGGAAACGCAGAACGCACCCCCGAATCCCGCATTTCTCCGGTCGCTCTATTAATAAAAGGACTTAGCTGTGTGCGAAGACGTTGTAGCTCCTCGTCCCGGCGCCGCAACTCCTCCGCATGCTGTGCCTCCCTCCGCTCTTGTCCTTCGCGCAGCAGCCGCACTTCCTCGATGACGTCTCGCAGAGTCGCCGCTAACGACGTCGCTTCCGGGGCGTCTGTCTGCGGAGTCTCCACTCGTGCCCGCTTCCTCGAGGAAAGCGCCGATGAGGCCATTCCGTCCGACTGAATTTCTGTCGCTCGTCGCTCGTCCTTCAATCCCGGACGAGCCCCCAAAATGTTGCGATCCAGCAACTTCCGCTCGTTTCCTTCTCACTCCCGCACACGCTCGCGCGCTTTAAATAAGGGAACACAGGATGGTAGAAAGGAAAGGAAAGTTTATTGCGTAAATCTATAGTCAACGTAAACCGAAACGTTCGCTCGAGACGGAGGCCCAGAACAAACAAACAACAAATCGTAGTCAATCGATAAATCAATAAACAGCCGGTCGTCAGGGACGCTTCGCAACTCGCCGCTATGTAACGGGCGTCAGAGCACGGGCGCAACAATACTATAATAATTAACCACCTTCCCCTAACCTATAGTGAATTTGACTGTTCTCACGGAAGACTCTGCTAAGTCCCTAAACGCCGCGAAACATTCCCGGAATCGTCGGAACAAACGGAGACCGCGAAGGGACCTTGATTTCCCTCAGGGAGTCAGTAACCCAGGAGCTCCGCGACTTCCCACTCCACCGCCTCACCTAGGTTGTTCGACGGACCTCTGCTCGCCACAGACCAATCATCCTCTTGTTCGCCCAGTTATTTTACCCACGTGGCCTCCTCCTGCGAATTTCCGCCCTGTCTGTAGGGTGCCCCCTTTCCGTATGGTCCACGTCGTCCCCGATCCCTCCGTTTTGCTTCAACCTCCTGATTCCCCCTCCTCCTCCCGAAGTCCCTCCCCGACCTCCTCGACCGCCTCGACCCTCGATTTCGAGCAAGTGGTTGAGACCATCGATCTAGACTAAGTCCTTGTCTTAACACACATACACACACATCCAGTTCTACTATGTACTCATCTTACACTAATCTCTAGTTTACAATTATATCGTTTATATCAGTCAACATTTGTTTATGTCAAATAAATGTAAATATTCATGTTAAAAAAATTTTCATTCATTTTTTAATTTAAGACCTCACCCATCGTAGGATCTCCCTCTCGAAATCGCGCGAGGTCCGATCCCGAGTTAAAGGGATTAAATTCCCTGACTCGAAAGAAGACCGCCGATCGCACCTGCTTACGGAAGGTGTCGTAGCGTCTCTACGGACGTTGACCCTTCCTGAGTCATAAAACTGCGTTCGGGGCTCGCGCCACGCGCCTTACAGCACGTACCTGCGAGCGATTTGTGAGTATCTAGTTGCGTCCTTCCCTACCCCGACCCCTCTGGCTAGCCTCTCCCTCGCTTCCCAGATTTTCTTGTCCTAATCTCGGGGTTGGACGTAACAGAACCTTTGATCGCATATAAAGCTAAGTCTAATCAACCGAATTTAAAAGAATTATATATGAAATAGGGGTAGAAAAGACCGAAGTAAAAATTGTTTTTTGAGTTTTCGATGCCAATGTGTTGCTTATGTTCGAAAACGTCAAAAATCGCAATTTTAGATGATGTTTGTATGTATTGTCTATTAATGCTCTAACTTCCGTAATTTTTTAAATATCGGGATGCATTTTTTTTAACCGATAGAGTATCATGTAAGAAAGGTTGGGATTGAATTTGGCAATAATCGGTAAAGCGGTTCTTTTTTAATATGAAAACAAAGCTTTCTCTATGTGGAAGCAATACTATAATTATGATGACTATGATGACTATGATGACTATGATAACTGATGACTATGACTATGATGACTATGACGACTATGATAACTATGATGACTATGATGACTATTGTAACCGGACGGTACGAGTTGAGCCCGATTCCGGCGGATAATATTCCTATGGAACGGTCGCCACTCGGTTTGACCTTTGACTACCGAGAAGGTAAGCTCGCATCAACGCCCCGATTATTAACTAGACGCTAATATTATTTTTTTGTTTCAGACTGAAGATGGATAAAGGTAAGTCCCGATAATTATTTTAATTATGTACTAATACTTTTCTTTCTTTTTAGGTTCCTGTCCAGGCTAGATCGTCGCTGCTGCGTACTTCCCAGGATCCTCGCTTTACATCGCATACCGGATTGCCGCTGGCCAACGATGGATCATCGACAAAGGACAAGTTAAGTAGAAGGTATCGCTAATCGTATAATTAATCAGGAGACTTTGTTTTAGAATTAATTATTCTTTAATTGCAGATTATTATTTCAACATTACAGGCCGTTTCACAATTGTCTTAAAGATGCTTCACAATCATAATATCGCGCCTTGGTGTGTATGGCGCTTTTTCAATAAAAGTTGTACAATTGATTAATTTGCTTATCTCGGCTTATTAGTTTCGTCGAGACAATCTTTTTATTCAAGATAATTAATTTTGTCAGAGTGCTCGATGCCTCGTGATTATCACCCAAGATCACGTGTTCATACGTGGTTATCGCTCTGTTATACAATGTTCGTGCGCATAATTAACGTTGGAGTATCCGGTTGTTTTATACAATAATTAACACTGTCCGCACAATATTTCGTATCCGCATAACCCAATGCTCATGGTTGTTATATACTCCATATGCACTTTCATTCGTTAATAAAGTATCCGAATTTCAACTCGCCGTATTGTTGCTAACAATTTATTGCATTCGGCAACTAAGTGCCCCTCGCTATTGTTAAAGCGAGTCGTTTTACGCGATAGTACGCGGGAGTTCCCGGTTGTTAAGTATAACTCGTATGCTATAAGTACAGAGCGTGATACGTGTGTTCGCTACGGCTGTACCCGAGAGACTGCCCGAGCGCTGGCTCTCGCTTCGCCACCCTACTATGCCGAGTCGCTCCCACTCCCGAACTTTCTCTTTTCGCCTATTGTTCTTGGCACGTATTCTCGGCGCGTCACGCGAAAACAACTTGATCCTCACGTACCCCTCGAATGCCCCACTGCGCACTTAGACCTCGCGAACGTTCTAGAAGGTTCCTGTGAAAATTTCCACGCGCAACGCAGTGCGAGAACCTTTTAGCGTCGGCACCGCTGCACCAGGTCTTCACCCGCGGGAAATTTTCGACGCCGTTGACGCCGACCCTTTTTTTTTAACGTGAGGAAATCTACTGCTGGGTTCTCAGGCAGCCCGGTATGTGGCCCAGCAGCCCCGTTTGGTGTTGGAGGGGGAAGACCCCCCGTCCTCCGGGACAAGGACGAGGGGAGTGTGGGATTTTACGGGAGCCGGGCTATAAACCCTGCACTTACCGTAGCTTACCCACTAAAACCTCACGGGTGTTTTTCTCCGCGCATAATTAGAGGACGACTGGAAACTATTTATTATTACTTCCAGTCGCCCCTCTGCGCGTGGCCCTAATGGGCCTCCTCCACTGAGTCTTGTAGACTCGGGGACACATGGAGTCATCAATCTTTATTTATACGACGGAGTGTGGACACCACCCACCCCGTCGTTCTCTCCCGTTGTTGTGGGAGGTATGGTGCGACAACTGGAATTCCCGCCAGATGCCGCACCCTCCTTCCCCGGCGCTGCCCTTGCCAACGGACTGCGCCGGGCTGCGTAACCTCATTTGTCACCTGGAGGAGGCAAACTTCCACCGACGTATTGGTGGGAAGGTTAGTCGGGAGGGGTAGACACGCCCTAACCGCTTCATCTTGTACTCTAATTTGGGAGGGGAATCCGTCGCATTTAGGGGTTTTGTTCTCCGCGACGGATCCGCTCCGCCACCTCTTTGGCGGACATTATTTGACCGCAAAAAGCCAAGAATGCCGGCCACCTCAATTCCCGTCCGACCGTTTCCGCCACAATGGCCGAAAGGGAGAGATCTTGCCCGATCTCCCCCTTGAGGACACGGCGCTGCTCTTCCTACGCTGGGCAGAACTCCAGTGTGTGCTGCGCCGTGTCCTCCGTCTCGTCGCAATGGTGGCACTTTGTGGCCTTTCTTATTCGGTGCAGGTACTTCCCGAAGCAACCGTGCCCGATCAGCACCTGCACCGAATGATACGATAACCCGAGCTCTCTTGCTGCTCAGTCAATCAGGCAAGCAGGGCCAGATGGCCTCGACGGTCCTTACTTCCCATTCTGGGGTGGCCAGGTACTCCTGCCATTTCCCAACAAGAACCGCCGATTCCTGGAGTCTAATGGCTCTACGCACTTTGTCGGAGACAGTTTCCCTCCTCGCTCTTAGCTCGGCGACGCGTCTGAAAACCTCCGCGCGCTGTCTCGCGGCAAGCTCAAGCGGGGGAGCCTCGATAAGAGCGTCGCCGCATCGTGCGAGACTGTACGGTAGCTTCTCGATACCCTGAGAGGGTGACCCCTCATTTTATCTCAGCCCAAAACATCTCACAAAAAAATATCTCGTTTATAATATCTCAGTCCAAAATGTCTCAGTTCAAAAATATCTCAGTCCAAAATGTCTCAGTTCGATAATATCTCAGACAATAATGTATCGAACAAAAATATCTCGATAAATTATCCGTATGACAATTAATTCGAGCGACAAGTGATCCTGCTAGAGGGCAAATATATATTGATTAATAATTAAATCTGATTTTTATACGCATTTGTCGTTCGGATCATTCGTTTTCGGGTTTTTTTTCTTTCCACGTATATACTTTGGGGCAGCCCCCTGCTAGCTCAGTAGTTCTTGCGTCTACGTAATGTCCGCGTGGCGCTGGTGACATTCATGCCGGTTGATATATATATACGTATATAGTGTACGTAACGTAAACTATAGATTTTTAGTATTAGCAGCGAATATCGGTATGAGTATGACACACGAACGGCGAAACTGTGTTTTTTATTTTATTTTACGCAACATGTGTGTGTGTGTGTGTGTGTGTAATTATATGTATTGTATGTACAATGTATGTATAATATATAATTTTTCACTAAAATTATATGAAATAGGATAGAGGATGTAGGATAGACCATTGTATAATAGATACTATAAATACTATAAATATAATAAAAATAAAGTACACATGTTATAAATAATACATTTTCTTTATTTAAGTTTGATAAAATTTTGCATTTTTTTTAATTTGTTGATTTACTTTTTTGTTTTCGTTATTTATTTTACTTGCATACTGTCTCATACGCAAAGTTATATAAAATTCAATAATTTGCGCTAGTACTTGATCACCATGATTTTTACAAGGAAATGACAAGGCAGGTGTATAAATGTCTTCAATTATTAATTCAAATACATCAGACCGATGACAGTATTTTGCAAATAAATTTTCTAAATATTTGATAAAATTACATAATTTTAAATTAGGATGCATTATCCGTCCTTCTTCCATATTAACTAGTAGAGCTGCTGGTAAAGGACAATTTGTAACCGAACTAGTAAATGCGTTCTTGCATATGTCACAATCTATTGATTTTAGTATGTGATTTGATAAATACCCAGTTACGTAATAAATAACGCAGTCAATGATCTCTGGGTGACGGTAATCACTGAAATCATCATCCATAAACTGGTCTAAATTCTGATCAAATTCGTTATTATTAATAACATTGTCTAATTTTTTTTTAATTTTATTGTAGATGATACTTCTTGACGAGAATCACGATATAAATTTTTTATCTCTGACATTGAAATTGGAGGTTTACAATTTGTATTCACAAGTCTGCAATTTCCATATTTAGGTGGTTTGATTATACTAAAAGTACTTAAAATTTTATAAATTTGAAGAAAAGTAGGTGTCCCTGGATGATCATTCGATCCTGCCGTATATCTCACGGTTCCAAAGAATCTCTAAATATATATTGGATACAGAAAAAAATGAATATAAAACATAGTGTAAGTGCTGGTCTACAACCTTGTTTTAAAGGGTTTTAAAGGCTCTAGGCTGTAAGAAATTGACCAATTACAGTCGAGTATTCTCTTCACATTTTATTGTGATTGGTCAATTTCTTACGGCTTAGAGCTTAAATATCCTTTAAAGCAAGGTTGTAGACCAGCTAAAGAAAACCGTGTATAAATACTGTAAATAAAAGACTTATAATATTATAGTTATAGTGAGTTTAAATTTTTAAAAAGATCAAAAAAGATCCTATGCTATCATGTCAAAAATAAATATAGATCATTTTCTCACGTTTATCAAAAAATTGTAATGTTTACTGGGTACAATGTTAGCCAACCTCAAGTGAGTCCTGATTCAAACGTCCCGTCGGAACATAATCAAAACCAGCATTTAGAGTCAAATACTGCACTAAGTCAAGCGTTGACTTCAAAGTTACACGGAGTCCTTCTGCAGTCTGTTTTGTTAAAAAATTATTTTCTGGGATAGCACCACTGTGGACGTATTGTTCCCAATTATCCAATTTTTTTATAGATTCTTCTATAGTCTAATAAAAATGTTGTATTTAATATTATCATTTTTTTTAAACACAAATCAAATAAATAACGTAATTAATAATTTTTCAAAGTTGAATTAACCTTGTAATATTTATCTTCAATCTTCAAACCTTTGTCTTGATTTAAAGCGTCAAAAAGATCGTTGATCCAATCACAAAAATTAGCTGTACAATCACAATCTTGTAGTTCAAGTAAAAAATTTTTATAAAATCTTAGTCCATAGGCCATTGATTTACTGAAAACCTATTCAAATAGAAATTCAAGAAATACAAATAATGGAGTTTTATCAATATTTTGTACAAAATTTTGTTATACTGCAACTAAAATAATATTTAAAAAAAAATATATATATAAATAGAGAGAGAGAGAGAGAGAGAGAGAGAGAGAGAGAGAGAGAGAGAGAGAGAGAGAGAGAGAGAGAGAGAGAGAGAGAGAGAGAGGAGAGAGAGAGAGAGAGAGAGAGAGAGAGAGAGAGAGAGAGAGAGAGAGAGAGAGAGAGAGAGAGAGAGAGAGAGAGAGAGAGAGAGAGAGAGAGAGAGAGAGAGAGAGAGAGAGAGAGAGAGAGAGAGAGAGAGAGAGAGAGAGAGAGAGAGAGAGAGAGAGAGAGAGAGAGAGAGATTCTTATTTGAACTGCTAGTAACACTCTCATTTTAGCAACGTTACTGAGTTCTAGATGATTTGTTGTTATTCTTGGACATACCCGCATTTCAGCAGGTAATGTTCTGTCTTTATTATGTAAGATTCGGAAATAATCCCATTTTATTAATTTTTCCTCCGGACTGAGCTAATATAATAGAAATATTGCACTAGTAATAATAATAATCTTAATTTGTACAAAATAATTACAATTTAATTTAATTAGTTATTTTACCTGTAATGGTGTTTTATGTAAACGATTTCTTATTGTTTTAATTAAGTGTGGCGTATCGGAGAAAACATATACATAACGTCCATTAACTGTTGGATGATCAAAACTATTTTTTAAGTTATTTTTTTTACCGCATACGCCTACTGTAGTCCAAAACTTTCTATTGGTGGCTGCACCATCTGTAATCACTCCATGGATCTTGGCACCAATATTTTCTAATAATGAAATAGCCTGTAATAAAAAAGCATAATTAAAATTGCAAATACAATAATTCCGTACAACTTTTGTTGGATTAAACGCGTACTTTAATTACAAGCTGTGCAATCATTTCTCCTGTTACTGGTCCTCTAGAGGCAAATACTGCGATCGGTTGAGAGTAAAAATCCGCTATTGGGTGAAACATTAGTACTAATCCATGATTAGCTTTTTCATCAAAATTTGATGGTTGTGGTCCATCAATGCCAAAATCAATTAATCCAGTGTATGTAAGTTTTCTCGAATTAACATAAATACTCTCCCTGAGGTGTATCTCATCAAGCAATATTACACCATGTTTTTGCTTATCTTCTTTTTTTTCCAATACCAATTTGAACATTTCAAAGAATTTGTTATCAAAACCACACGGAGTATCTATTAAAGAAAGGTACCTGGAATTTTTTTTATTAAATATAGAATATGTATATTGTATATCAATATGATACGTGATTCAATTTGTTTCATTTGCTGCATTCATAAAAAGTAAATATTTCTTGTTAATTTATTATCATTGTAATCATTGCCAAAAATAAATATTTTGTATTAGATAACAGTAATTATACGACATTAAAAATGAGCAACCATTTCCACGAGTACGAATTATAAAAACTGTACTTAAAAATAATTGCATAACTTATTGACTAAAAATTTTATATTACAAAACACTATTTTAACGTGTTTTATACTTGCCTTTGTATAGTTCTCACGCATGGAAGAGGTAATATCTGATTATCTCGCAAAAAATTATATGCAGTAGGTGACTTCATACGCATTAACATGCATAATAAAATCCACTCCTCATTATATTTGCGACTTTTTAGATTTGAATATTTTGTGGCTTGTATTATTTCACGTATTACAATAAGTTGGTTGTTAGGAATTTCTTTATTTTTTAATTGATCTTCTATGGTTTTCGCAGATGTTTCTCCAACTTTCATCATACAATTCCTAAGCTCTTCTTTCACCTTGTCTGCTACATGTTTGTTTCTTTTCTTCGCTTTTTCTGCCTTGTAATATTTCTTCCGTAACAATAATAATTTCTTTTTATTTTGTGCAATAGTCACTGACAATTTAATTCTTTTAAGTGACTTGACCATTTTTGTTCGACGGTGCTTTTGTCTTAACGAATTTTTTATATTAGAACAAAACTTACATATCTTTAATAAATGTGATATAATTAATGTACATTTCTTGTGTCTCCACGTGCCAGAGATGTCTTTGTAAGCCAGATCATATCCTATTTCTTCAATTTCATTAGTTACATTAACAGCACCCAAGCACACGTTAAGATTATTCACCGGAAATAATGTTTCTTTCAATTGTTCCACACTTTCAATAATGTTATGTATTTGTACATCAAATGGAATATCTATAATAGGCTGTTTTAAGATGTTTATTTCTAACAGCATATTTTCTTTGAGTATAATTTCTTTTTGCAGATAGATAATGCATTTATCTTCATAATTCTTGATTGTACTAACCATTGGTAAATAAAATATCAATAATTTTATGTTCTTATTAAAGTGTTTCATGTATGTCCATTGTGGCGGTATATGTAAATGTTTATTGTCAACTATATTGATTATATCATTAAATGATAGTGATGTTAGATTTTTGTTTTCTCCATTATCGATATTTACTTCAGTATTTAAAACATCTTCAATTTTAGACTCATTTTCTTTTTGAATATTAATTTGCGTTTTTTCTGTTTCTTCTGTCCAAGGAAATATACTTGGAATTGCACCTTTACGTAAACGTGGGACTTTGAATTGTGCAGACTAAAGAAACAAAATTATAAAAAATGCAATAATAGTAATATATAAAGTTAAATTCCTAAGTTAAAACTGACATAGTTAAGTGATTAATAATTACGTGACAATTAACATTACTTACCACACCGAGAATATGTCCTTTATCATCATAAATAGTACGGTTCCATAATATGTCTGTATGTAGAAAATGTTTTTCACAAACTGGTTGTTTAGCTTTTACAATAAAGTCTTTTCGTCTTAAAGCTGATTGCCATAGTTTTATCATATTTTCATCTTTTGGAACATAGAAGAAATGCACCTTTTCTTTATTAGAGTCGTACCCAGAGGTACATCCTGGAGCTATACACCGTGGCATTGTAGAAAATCACACTATTTACTTCACTTTTTTACGCACTTCAATTCACATTCAACACTCAAGAAAGTTCAGAAACCGATTAACCTCTTTAACATAAAATGTAAACAGGCATGAATGTTAGGTAGCGCCGCGTAGTGGCCAAGCGGACATTACATAGCCATGCGTAACAAAGGATTTCAAGAGTGGTGTCAGAGGGCTGCTTTGGGGGCACACTATGTGTCTAGTTTTACAATAGTGAAGCCCCCCGCAGGGGGGCGGAACCTACTGCCTTCACGCATATATTTTTCACGCGAGACAAGGTAATATATGGGTTTACAACTTTCTACGCGTGGAAAGCCCACGCATATACTTTGGGGGCACACTATGTGTCTAGTTTTACAATAGTGGAGCCTCCCGCAGGGGGGCGGAACCTACTGCCTCCACGCATATACTTTCCACGCAAGACAAGGTGCTATATGGGTTTACAACTTTCTACGCGTGGAAAGCCCACGTATATACTTTGGGAGCACACTATGTGTCTAGTTTAATAATAGTAGACTGAGATATTTTTGAACTGAGACATTTTGGGCTGAGATATTATTGAACTGAGACATTTTGGACTGAGATATTTTTGAACTGAGACATTTTGGACTGAGATATTTTTCCCGAGATTTTTTTGTATGAGATCATTTAGGAGAGACATTTTGACTGGAAACCCCTGAGAGACACTGCGCGCTGCACTTGACGCAGTTGTCTTTTTATGCGCACAGTGCCTTCCGCCTTTTTGACCCATATAGGTGCCCATACAGCACGACCGACTGCAAGACTGTGGCGTAGAGCCGGCGAGCCCGACCGTTCGCTCCTCCCAGATTGGGCATCAGCCTCACGAGGCTGTTAGCCACGCTCAATGCCGTGGAAGTTAGGCGAGCAAAATGCTCGCCGAAACTCCAGGTTCCATCCAGATGGAGGCCTAATACTTTCATACTATCCTCCACGGGGATTCGGGTTCCTTCCACATTTATATGGGCTTTGGATGGTTTCCCCTTTCGGCGATCGCGGAAAAAGACCGCCTGGGTCTTTTGGGGAGCCACCCTTAAACCCAATCTTCTAATCTCGGCCACTACTTTTGCCATCGCGACGTTAGCCAGGCGGATGGCCCCCTCCCATGTGTCGCTCTCTACCCCCATAAATGTGTCGTCAGCGAAACCGCTGAGCCAATAACCCGCGAGGAGGGCGGCACGCAGGACAACGTCGTAATCAAGGTTCCACAAAAGCGGGCCCAACACGGACCCTTGTGGAACCCCTCGCACGATCAGCCTCACTCTTATTACATCGTAACGGTCGGTGTAGACCAATCTCCTGTCCGGAGATAGTCAAACAACACGGCCACCAGGTACTCGGGCACTCTGTAGTACAGGAGCGCCGCCCTGATGACCGACCACGGCAGGGAGTTGAAAGCGTTAGTTATATCGTAAGATACGCCAAGCAACACCCTGCCGTCCATCGCAGCAGTCTCCGCGAGGGCACGAATACGCAGGATTGCGTCGATCGTTGATTTGCCTTCCCGGAAGCCGTACTGGTCCGGCGATAAGTCCGGACCAGTCCGAGACAGGTGCTGGACTAGTCGGCTGGCGATTATTCGCTCAAACAATTTGCCGACTTTGTCCAGCAAGCAGATTGGTCTATATCCGGAAGGCTGATCGGCAGGTTTGCCGGTCTTTGGGAGAAGTACCAACTTCGCCGTCTTCCAATCTCGGGGAAAGCGGCCTTCCTTGAGACATTTGGTATAAAGTACCCTCGAATGCTCTGCCGCCTCTCCCGTGGCCAAGGCCCATGCCTTACCGTGGATCTCATCGGGGCCGGGAGCCTTTACGGCCTGCAACTTTTTTGCCGCAAACCACATTTCCTCCATCGTGACCTCGAGTTCCTTGCTCCACTCCCCGATCGTGGGAGGTGGACCTCCGTTCGTCCTCTCTCCCGAGTCGTCTGGGAAAAGGGTGTTTACCATTTCCTCGAGGAACTCGGGGTCCATTTCTTCGGTCATCGGGGGCGCCCAGGTCCTCAACTTAATGAGGACCATCTTGTATAGACTCCTCCAAGGCTCCCGGTCGGTCTCCTCTAACAGCTCCTTCCAGGCATGGTCCTTGGCCACCTTGATGGCCAGGGAGAGGGCCCGTCTGGCAGAGCAATAGTCCTCTCCCACCTCCTTAAGGCGCTGAGAATTACCTTTGCGCCTCTCGCGCAGCCAGAGACGTCTGGCGTGGCCGGAGGATTGCCTAAGCTCGGCTATTTCCTCCGTCCACCAGTACGCGTTCCTTCTCAGATTAGGCACGGATCGGGGCATTGATGCGTCACACGCTCTTGTCATCATGTCCCCGATCCATGCTGCGGCCTCGTCTATGTCCACCGGTTGGGCGGTTGGATCCTTCGACCAAAGGGAGACTCGAAACGATGCCCTGTGCATCTCCACGTCCATCTTACGGATGGCCCACCTTAAGAAACGTTTGTTCGCCTCCCGACGGCAGGCCTGGATTAACGGAGTGGTGATCGGGAGGCTCATCTCGATCCATTGGTGATCGGACAGCGTCTCGAGCCCCTCGGCCACCCTCCATCACTGGATGCGACGCGCAACGGGAGGAGTCGCCCACAAAAGGTCCACAATAGACCCCCTCGCTCGCCGCACGCATGTCTGGACCGCGCCGGTGTTAACGCACACCAAGCCCAGGCCCGCCGCCCAATCCAGGAGAATATGTCCTCTCCTGTCTGTGGCCGGAGAACCCCAAAGCGTTGATTTCGCATTGAAGTCCTCGGCCACCAACACCTGCTGAAGGGGCAGGTATTTCTCGAGACAGTCCTTAAGGCCGTCCAGAATTCCTTCAAATCCGGGAATATCGATCGACCGGTGGAGAGGGATGTATATTCCCACGACTACTACTAATTCCCATCTAACTGCAACAAATCCGTTCCCACTCTCCAAACGGGAGCAGGGAACGGGTTCGTTGGTCATTCGCCACGTGATGGCAGCACGGCCGCACTGACTTTTCGCCTAGCACGGGTGATTGGGCGGCACCCAGTACGGCTTGGCTATAACCTCCAGGCCATTACCGGTCTCTGCCATAGTGTGCAGGAAAATATCCTGCGAAGACCTGCAGTGGTTTAAATTGCCCTGGAGGAGTTTATGGGCCATTAGGGACGTTTGTCTCTGGAGCCTCCTCTCCTTTACTGATGTCCTGCTTGGAGTCAGGTAAGATCACTGTTAGTGGTTCTAATTCCTCCATTGGTACTGTTGGTTCTGTCAAAATCCCGTTACTATCTACCGGAACCTCTTCTCTGGGTGGCTGCAGTTCTTGTATCTGGGCCTGGTCTAGTGGTATCTTTGGTGTCCTCTCCTTCCTACGTCTTTGGGCTTTTAGCTTTTCGTCGTCGTTGTGAATCCCCGAGCCTTCTGCTATAACCTATTAGAAGTTAGCCCCCCCACTTTTAGAATTGACATATTTTCACGGTTGTGCTGAATTGTGCTAGGTTTGTGCTATATTGTGCTCGAATATTATAACCATAATATGAAAAATACAAAAGAAACTTCAAAAAAACCAATTTTTAGGTCAGCCCCCCACTTTTCGTTTTTTTCACTTTTTTCGATTGTGCTGAGTTGTGCTAAGTTGTGCTAACATTGTGCTAAAATATTATTTTTAAAAAATAACAAAAAAAGTTACGATATTTTTTTTATCGTAACTTTTTTGTTATAATTTTTTTTAAATAATATTTTAGCACAATGTTAGCACAACTTAGCACAACTCAGCACAATCGAAAAAATTGAAAAAAACGAAAAATGGGGGGTTAAAAATTATAGTTGTGCTAAGTTGTGCTAACATTGTGCTAAAATATTATTAAAAAAAAATTATAACAAAGAAAGTTACGATAAAAAAAATATCGTAATTTTTTTGTTGTTATTTTTTTAAAATAACATTTTAGCACAACTTAGCACAACTCAGCACAATCGAAAAAAACGAAAAGTGGGGGCTAACTTAAAAATATTTTTAAGTTAGCCCCTCACTTTTCGTTTTTTTCAATTTTTTTGATTGTGCTGAGTTGTGCTAAGTTGTGCTAACATTGTGCTAAAATATTATTTTAAAAAAAAATAAAAAAAGTTACGATAAAAAAATCATTTTTGGATATAATTTATTTTTTTATCGTAGCTCTTTCTGTTATTATTTTTTTAAAATAATATTTTAGCACAATGTTAGCACAACTTAGCACAACTCAGCACAATCGATAAAATTGAAAAAAACGAAAAGTGGGGTGTTGACCTAAAAATTCGTTTTTTTGAATTTTCTTTCGTATTTTTCATATTATGGTTATAATATTCGAGCACAATATAGCACAAACCTAGCACAATTCAGCACAACCGTGAAAATATGTTAATTCTAAAAGTGAGGGGCTAACTTCTAATAGGTTCTGCTATATCATCTTGGGCCGTCCGTTTGGCGGGGAACCTCATGGGGTTCACAAAGTTGGTCTTTTCGATATTTACAATGGTAGGAGCGCTGCTTGCAGGTGTTGGAAGCACCTCCACCATCATCTCATTTCCGTCCTTGTTTGTTGCCGGTTGACCTTTTCCCGGCTGAAGTTTAGTCGCTTTTCCGGGTTTCAATTTTTTCCGTGAAGAGAAACATGCCTTGCTCCCTACCCGGTGGTTCGCAGGTTTACTACTATCTGCGCACACCGGGCATTTTAGTTTAGCCGCGCACTTTCTCGCCAGGTGTCTGGCCTCGCCGCACCTATAGCATTGAGAGCTACGGTCAACCTCCGCGGTGCATTTAATTCGCACGTGTCCAGCTTCCAGACATCAGAAGCATTGCAACGGTCTGGCCTCAAGTGCCTGAGTGCGGGCCTTGAACCATCCAATCTGGATATGCTTCTCCTTAAGGATGCTGTCCAAGCGGTGTGAAGGCCTCGAAATTCTCACCGCAACGCCCCTACCTGGACCTGAGTTGATCGACAATTGCCGATCTGGGCGACAGTCTCGGCGATTTCGTCCGCTGTCACCGCTTTTGTCAGGTCTATGATCCTGAACTCACCCATCTTGCACGGCCTTGCCACTTTAACACCTGGCCAGTCATTAAACAAAATTGTCATGCGTTCCGCCAGTAGATCGGCCTTCTCGGCTCCGTTCTGGCCGGGGACCTCGATAAGGAGTGCCCCGGTTTGAGCTCTACTCGGTTTGAGGCCCCCGCTGATGCCCAAATCCTTGAAGAAAATGGCCTGGGTAGCCTCTTTCATCAATAAGTCGTAGTCATCCTCTGTGCTTGTAAGGGTGATCGCCGCGTGTCGTGGCGGTCTCCTTTTGCCGGCCTTTGTAGCCTTGTTATCGGCTTCGGGTTTGGCCCGTGTTTTGGGTTTTGTCATGGATAAACCCTCCTTACCAGAGGAAGAAGAAGGGGTTACTCCACTCTTAACATTTTGGCTCACGACGGGCTTATTTCCTTCTCGTCTCTTCTTTCCCCGTTTAACCACGGTGGACCATTCGTCGGGTTTAGTCGCCGAACTAGCCACGGGCCCGGATGAAGAAGAGGCTGGGACGGTTTTATTGGCCCTGTTGGAGCTGCTATTTGCAGCCTTGTTCTTTTTAGCACCGGTGTCCGTCCTGCTTTCCTCTGGAGTCACGGGTGTGCCTTTATTTCCTTTGGATTTGGGCTCTTCTGCTCCATTTTTTCCCCTTGAAGGCTTTGTACTTTCCGTTTGTCTGGGTAACCTTCATGATGTTTTCAGTGAACTGTTCAAACATCCTCTTTATTTGATCGGAGAAGGAGTCTCGGATTTTTGTCTCCATTGAGCTCTCTCCAATGGAATCGCAGGGTGGTTTCTCCTCCTCCAGCAGCGTGGAGCCTGTCCCCTTCAGTGGTGGTCTGAATACAGGTGGCTTGCCATCTCGTTTAATTTGGCTCAGAGTTTTCTGACGTATTCTTTCGGATTCCGCTTTATCACGTGTTTCGTCAGTCTCCGCTATGGTCCTGGTGGATTTCTTATTCCTCCTGGTTCCGATGCTGGGCTTGGTCTTGTCAGAGTCAGATATGTCTACCTCCATTGCGGCATCCGTTATTGGAGTTGGAGCATCGTGAGTCCTCCCTTGATGTTCCCTTGTCTCTTTCATCTGCTCCCGGAGCCGTGCGTTCTCTTCTCTAAGGGCTGCCACTTCGGTTCGAAGCTCTTCGAACATTACTTCGTTAGCAGCTCTTGAGTCCGGTTTTGATCTACTCGTTAGGTGTGTAATGGCTGCTGAGATAGTTGCAGCAGCGTTATTCAGCCCTCTCTTTTCTGTACCTCTCAGACTTTTTGCCTCGCCACACACCTTATCTATCACGCGAACAGCATCGATGACAAGGTTGGGAAGACCTACGGTTGGAGTCATTTTAAATTCTTTCAGTAACTCCACTTCTTTGACCTTGCGGTTTTTGCTCAACACCGCAGGTACTCCTGGGTCATCCAATTCAGCAATCTGCTTCTGGATCCTACCTAATTCATTTTTGGCGTTCTTCACCTGTCTTTTTGCGCGTTCACCGGTTGATACAGGTCTCCCACGTTTTTCGGACTCTTGGTCAGAATACAAACTCGGTGCTATGGACGCTTTATCCTCGGATTTCATTTCAACATCTTTATTGTCCAGTGACTCAATCTGCAGAACTTTTGCGAGAAGGTCATCAGACTTAGCTAGGGTCCTAGCTAGGGCCTTATCTTCTTCCTGCTTTTTCCTAATCAAATCATCGGCGGAACTTGCGCTGCTGCCTTTTCCTGCCCTTACTCCGGTTTTTTAGAGTTTGTCTTCTGAGGGTCAGGGGTAGCCGACCCCTGAGATGCCTTCAGAGCATTCCTCTCTCTGACATTCTTTGGGCCCAAGACTCTGCTCAGGACAACCCTCAAAATGCCACTCTTCGTACCATCAGCGATAGTCGTCACCCTTGGGGTGCTCGCTGGCAACACTCCAGGCAGTTCGTCATTACACCCGTTGCATGCTGACGACGAGCTAATTGTCCCTCTAAGTCCTTGAAGGACATAAGCCATTTAAGGGAAGCGTGGTCCGAACGGATGACAAATTTACGCCCCAAAAGGTAATGTCGAAAAGATTTAACCGAGTCGACTATCGCTAACAACTCACGACGAGTAACACAATAATTTCTTTCCGTTTTACTCAACACACGGCTGAAGTACGCGATAACCTTTTCTAACCCTTCTTGCCTCTGGGATAACACCGCACCAACCCCGATGTTAGAAGCGTCAGTGTCTAACACAAACTCTTCCTCCCCCCTCGGAAAAGAAAGTACGGAAGAGGATGTCAACACCCGCTTTAAATTCTCAAAAGAGTTCTGACACTCCTCCCCCAAACAAATTTCACTTGATTTCCGGTAAGCGTAAAGAGGGGCTTTGCTAAAGAAAAGAAACCTTTAATGAATTTCCGATAATAAGAGCAGAAACCGAGAAAACTATGTAATTGCCTTTTGGAATGAAGAACCGGCCATTCTTTTACAGCGGAAATCTTATCAGGGTCTGTAGCAATACCCTCTGTAGAAATCACATGTCCTAAGTATTTAACCTTTCTTTCAAAAAGTACACATTTTTTAGGATTGATTTTTAAGTTAGCTAAACGTAAACGAGAGAATACTTCTTTTAAATTCCTTAACATTTCCTCAAAACTCTTTCCAAAAATGATAACATTGTCTAAATAAGATAAACAAATCTTTGATAAAAGTTTCCGAAGAACTTTTTTCATCAATCGTTCAAAAGTGGCAGGGGCGTTACAGAGACCAAATGGCATTACGACAAACTGCCATAACCCGTTCCCGATAGAAAAGGCCGTCTTCTCTCATTCCAAAAGGCAATTACGTAGTTTTCTCGGTTTCTGCTCTTATTATCGGAAATTCATTAAAGGTTTCTCTTCTTTAGCAAAGCCCCTCTTTACGCTTACCGGAAATCAAGTGAAATTTGTTTGGGGGGAGGAGTGTCAGAACTCTTTTGAGAATTTAAAGCGGGTGTTGACATCCTCTCCCGTACTTTCTTTCCCGAGGGGAGAGGGAGAGTTTGTGTTAGACACTGACGCTTCTAACATCGGGGTTGGTGCGGTGTTATCCCAGAGGCAAGAAGGGTTAGAAAAGGTTATCGCGTACTTCAGCCGTGTGTTGAGTAAAACGGAAAGAAATTATTGTGTTACTCGTCGTGAGTTGTTAGCGATAGTCGACTCGGTTAAATCTTTTCGACATTACCTTTTGGGGCGTAAATTTGTCATCCGTTCGGACCACGCTTCCCTTAAATGGCTTATGTCCTTCAAGGACTTAGAGGGACAATTAGCTCGCTGGTTGGAGAGACTCCAACAATATAATTTTGAGATAATTTATCGTAAAGGTCTTTCGCATGGAAACGCCGATGGATTATCCAGGCGTCAGTGCGAGATTGACGGCTGTGCGTTTTGTGCTAGAGTAGAGGAGAGGAACCCAGTTGAATCGGAGAAAACGGTCGCGCGAATAATCTTGCTGGGAGAAACTTTGGATGAATGGAAAAAAGACCAGCTAGAGGATCAAAATATCGCGGCTGTTTACCGAGGCAAAGAAACGGGGGTACGGCCGTCACGATCTGAGATTTCGATAGGAGACGTTTCCGCTCAAATTTACCTTTCCTATTGGGACGCTATCGTCTTGAGGAATGAAGTTCTTTATAAGATATGGGAGGCTCCTAGTCTTAAGTCCAGGATTCATCAACTCATTGTTCCACAAAAACGAATTAAACAGATTTTAGAGGAGGCACACGATTCTTTTTCGGGGGGACATTTTGGAGTTAACAAGACCCTTGAAAAAATTCGTAAGCGATTTTATTGGGCCACTTGTAAAAGAGATGTAGAAGATTGGTGTAGATCTTGTGAGATCTGCGTTTCGAAAAGGGGACCGTCGGGAAAAGGAAAGTCCCCGTTGCAAATCTATAATGTCGGGTTCCCTTTTGAAAGGGTCCAGATGGACATACTCGGTCCTCTTCCATTGACTAAGTCTGGAAATAAGTATCTGTTGGTCATTGTGGACTGTTTTACTAAGTGGATTGAGGCTTTTTCCTTGAGAAATATGAGAGCAAGAATAATAGCTGAGACTTTTGTTAATCAGTTTATTTCTAGATATGGAGTCCCCTCGGAAGTTCATACGGATCAGGGGAGGAATTTTGAATCGAGACTTTTCACAGAAGTGATGGGACTTCTCGGAATTAAAAAAACTAGGACTACTTCGTTGCATCCGCAGTCTGATGGGCAGGTGGAGAGACAACACCAAACAATTACCAATTACTTAGCCAAATTTATCTCCAAAGATCAAAGAGATTGGGACAAGTGGATTCCCTTATTCCTTTTGGCTTATAGATCTTCAAAACATGAGACCACGGGCGTGACTCCTGCGGAGATGTATTGTGCCCGGAATCTTAAGTTGCCCTTAGATTTATTACAAGGCAGTCCTCCGGGACTTTGGGAGGAGAGCCCTAGGTCAGAGGGCGATTTTATCAAAAGATTGAGGGAAAAATTGGAGGGGATTTATTTGGTAGTCAGAGATAGGTTAAAAATTAAATCTTCTAGGGTAAAAAACTGGTATGATCGTGGAGCCACAAAGGACCTTTTTCGAGAAAATCAGAAAGTTTGGTTTTATAATCCTCGAAGAAAAAAGGGAAAGGCCCCGAAATTACAAAGTAGTTGGGAAGGCCCTTTTCTAATTGTAAGAAAATTAAGTGATGTAGTATTTTGTATTCGAAAATCCCCCAGGCATAGGAAGAAGGTAGTACATGCGGATAGGTTAGCCCCTTTTTATGAGAGAACAGTAGGAAGTAGTTAAAGAAATCGGAACCCGATTTATCGTTAAAAAGTTTTTCTTTGAAGTTGATATATGTTACTGCGTGTATTGTTTTTTTTTGTGTTTAAGGGAGAATCTTCGTTTTTTCATTGGAAGATCTTGAAGGACACGGAGTGGACTCTTCATTATTATCTTGGGACCACGGTTTAAAGAAGACTGCCTCTCCCTCGGTTTTTGCAATTGAGGTTTTTCCGAGGGACTTGGGCGAATGCCGAGGCAGGGACTAGGGGAGTCCTGATTCGAATTGTTATTTCGGTCAGAGACGATGGGTCCTCAAAAAGTTATTTCCTCCCCCCTTGTCCGAAGACTTTCGTGAGACGACGTCTGCGGCGGAAGGAGAATGCGGTGAGGAGAAATGCTTCAAGGAGGAATTTTAATGGAGTTCCAGTAAAGCCGAGAAGGAAGAGAGCCTTCTGTAACGGTGAGGAACGGAAGAAGGACGGAAAGTTCTTGTTGGCAGGTTGGGTCCAATGAAGGCGAAGCCCGACATCTTGAAGCAACAGCTCGGGATAGGGCGAGGAACGCTTCAGAGCCCTGGAACCTGCAAAGAAAGTGGAACCTCCTGGAGACTGCCCTTCCGGATTGTCGGGACGACAATCTGAAGAACGGGGGGGCAGTGTTGCACTCGCGCTGAGTTCGCAGCTTCGCCCGGTATTTTCCGCCGCGGAGCGTCTTTAGCAACGGGCGTTGCTATGCGTTGTTGATACAGCCCGGCTTTCAGATTTCCTCCGGACTGAAACTCGAGCGAACGTTTCGGTTCTCGTTCTATGATTGTAACATTCGCAATAAACTATCCTTTCGTTCCTAAAACCTGTGTTCCCTTATTCCGCGGTACGCGAGTTAACGCGCGACCGAGTGCGGGAGTGCCTAGGAAGCGTGCGAAAGTCGCCGGAGTGACTAGGTGTGTTGGAATCTCTCCCATCACCCTTCCGCCGGCCCTTGGTTTCGATTCCAAAGAGTTTTCTCCCAAGTAGACTTCCCAGAAGTGCTGTGTTTAAATTCCCACGCTAGAGTTGGTTTAATTTTGGAGTGGCCCTCTCCTAGGTTGGTTGGCTATCACGCCTTCGAGCCCGACCTGCCCGAGCACTCGGGAATCCCCGGAATCGCCACACCCGTATCGAGGACGCCCACCGAGAGCCCCGAAGGACTACCAGCAACCGCCCCCGACCCCTGAAGCTCCGCCCGCCAAACGACGCCGACCAAGGGGACCCCGCCATCCCGCCCCCACGCACGACGGGGGACCGGCCGCTCCGCGATCCCAGCCCCCGCCGCACCCGGAAGACGGGGCACAGGGCCCCCAAGGCCAGCACCGCCAACGGGCATTGTACTCGTCGGAGCACCGGCGTGCAATGATCCTAGGGCTGTTCCTCCATCCTGCCGGAGCACCGGCGTGCAATTGCCATTAATGGATGAGGGTAAGGCCCACCCTTTCCCTTTGGCCGGCGGAAGAATCACAATTTCCTTATTGGTCCCTTTTTTTCTTTTTTTTACGTAGAAAAATCTTCTAAGCTACTGGAATCCCTGTCCTAACAGACAGGTTTCCACCAGTAGCCCCCCTCTGGTGGTAAAAAGAGGAAGACCTTCTCACCCTCCGGGGAAAGGAGTGAGGGAAGGGTGGGATTCTTACCCACTAAAACTCTACGGGTATCCAACTCTACGTTTAAGAGGGACGCCCGGGAACTTATTAATATAGCGTCCGCAACGTCCCCCAACGCCGAGCCCTGACTGGGCTGCCTCTTAGGAGCCATAAGGCTCCGGGCTCTAGGGGCCCTGTTATTTGTTGTGACGGGGTGTGGACACCACCCACCCCGCCGCTCCTCCTGATGTTTTGAGGTAGGATAATTCGACGTCCCGTCATCCCCGCCGGGACGCCGAACCTCCCAACCTCCAGACTGCCTTTTATCATCGGGCAGTCCGGAGGTACGGTACGAACCCGTGCGGCATGTTTATGTTTGCCGCACAATCCACACCGGTTGTAAACAACCAGCAGACTGGGCGGATGTATCGAACGCTGTCGGTCGGAGGGGGGCGTACTTCCCTTTCTTGATCTTCTTGCTCGCCTTCTTCTGCGACATTACATTGCCGCAGAAGGCCAGGAATGCCCGCCACCTCGTTTCGTCTCCGACCATAGCCGCCACTATGGCCGGGTGAGAGAGATCGTTGCCGACCTCCCCCTGTAGGGCACGGCGCTGCGTTGCCCACGTTGTCGCAGTGGTGACACTCCGTAGTAGCCTCCTTACTTATCCTGTGCAGGTACACACCGAAACACCCGTGTCTGGTGAGCACCTGCACTACGTGATAAGACACACCGTATCTCCGACTGTCTAGCCATTCGGCCAGACAAGGCCGGATGGCATCGACGGTTCTCTGGCCAAACTCGCATTTAGCAAGGTAATCTTGCCATTTCCTAATGAAGATCGTCTTTTCCTGGACTCTGATAAGTCGACGAGCCGCTGGCACTATCTGCCCCCCTCCTGCCCGCAGCTCTTTTGTACGCCGGTACACCTCGGCGCACTGGCGAGCCGCAAGCTCCAGTGGGGGAAGACCCGCCAGGGCTGTCGCCGCCGCATGCGAGACCGTGCAGTATGCGCGTGACACTCGCTGGGCCAATGAACGTTGGATCTGCCGCAGCCTCATACGGATAAGGCGCGATTTCTCCGCAGCGGTCGCCCAGACCGGGGCGCCGTAGAGTGTCACGGCGTGCACGGTCGCGGCGTACAAACGGCAAGCACCCCCGTTTGCCCCTCCCAGGTTAGGCATAAGCCGGGCGAGACTGTTCGCAACGCCCAGCGCCCTGGGAGTTATGCGGGCAAAGTGCTCGCCAAAACTCCAGGTGCCGTCAAGTTAGAGACCCAGAACCTTCATGTGGGCCTCCACGGAGACACGGGTTCCTTCCACCTCGATGTGGGCCCCTGGCGGGCTCCCCATAGACCTGTCGTAAAAGAACATGGCCTGTGTCTTTTGGGGAGCCACTTTGAGACCCACTTCACGCATTACGGCTACCACCATCGCCACTGCGACGATTGCCTTGTTGGCTGCCTCTTCCCAATTGTCGCCCTCCACTCCCAGGACTGTATTATCGGCGAAAACGTTTCGCCAACAAGGAGCAGGAGGACGCGGAGTACATAGTCGTACCCCAGGTTCCACAGGAGCGGACCCAGCACCGACCCCTGCGGAACCCCCCGCACGACCAATTTGACCACGATGACACCATTCTGGTCCGTATAGGCCAAATGCCTGTCCCGGAGATAGCCAAACAGGATAGCTATTAGATAAGGAGGGACACCGTGGTGTTCGAGCGCCCTCCTTATCACCCACCATGGCAGAGTGTTAAACGCATTCGCGATGTCGAATGCGACGCAGAGTAACACCTTGCCATCCTCCGTCGCGGCCCTCGAGAGGGCCATGATGCGTAAAATCGCATCCACGGTCGATCTGCCCTCTCGAAAGCCGTACTGGTCCTCTGACAAATTAAGACCAGTCCAGGACAGGTGCTGGACGATACGGTCGGCGATGACTCTCTCAAAGAGTTTGCCGACCTCGTCCAGCAAACATATCGGCCTATACGCCGACGGTTGGTCTGCGGGTTTGCCCATCTTTGGGAAGAGGACAATCCGCGCCATTTTCTAAGCCTGGGGGAACTGACCCCGCTTTAGACACTTAGTGAATAAGCGTCGCAGGTGTTTCACCAGCTCCCCCGTGACCAAGGACCAGTTCCGGGAACTCCATCAGGACCCGAGGCTTTACCGGCCTTCAACCTTTTGGCCACCCTTTTCAGCTCGTCCATGGAGACCTCGAGCTCCTCGTCCTACTCCGTGTTGGGCGGAGCGGGACCCCTCTCTGTCCTCTCCCTGAGATCGTCAGGAAAGAGGGTGCTTATCACTTTTTTGAGGAACTCGGGCTCTATGGACTCCGTGATTGGGGGCGCCGAGGTCCTTAGCTTATTGAGGACCATTTTATACGGGCGCCCCCACGGATTTTCGTGTAGGTCCTGAAAAAGCTCTAGCCATGATCTGTCCTTGGCCACCTTGATGGCCCAGGAATAGGCTTGCTTGGCGGAGCGGTACTCTATTCCTGCCTCCTCGAAGCGTCGCGGTTGCCGGTGCTGTGCTCTTCTAGCCCGCAACCAACGGCGCCTCGCCTGGACGAAAGAGCGCCGTAACTCGGCGATCTCCTCCGTCCACCAATACGCTGCCTTGCGTGGATGCGGTTTCGATCGCGGCATGGCAACGTCGCACGCCGCTTTCATGACGCCACCGATCCACTCCGCGATTGCATCCACGTCCTCCAATTCGGTTATGAGGTCGTCCACCCATAACGACGTATGGATCGAGGCTCTCAGCAGGTCCTCGTCCATTTTTCTGAGCGCCCACCGCGGGAAGCGCTGCTCCGCTTCTTCGCGGCGAACTTGGACCTTCGGAAGGGTGAACGGGAGGCTCATCTCAATGAACAAATGATCCGACAGAGTCTCGATCTTCTCGGCCACTTTCCATCCCTCCACTCGGCGGGCGACGTAGGGGCTGGCCTAGGTTAACTCAATGATAGACCCACCGCGGTGCCTAATGCAGGTCTGGACGTCGCCCTCATTGAGAAGGGTAAATTCCAGGCCCGCCGCCCAGTCCTCCAGTATCCTGCCCCGGACGCTCGTGACCGGGGAACCCCACAATACTGATTTGGCATTGAAGTCCCCGACCACGAGCACTTGTTGTCCGGTGTACAAGATCCTCCTTAGGCAGGCTCCAAGGTTTGCCAGGACTCTCTCAAAGTGGGCCGTGTCACGGTTGGGGGATACATAAATCCCTCCCACAACCACACGGCCCCACTTAACAGCGACATAACTATCTCCCGCCTCAATGCGGGAGCATGTTACTGGAATTGCCGTTTGCCTTCACGTAACTGCTACCGAGCCGCACCGGCTACCCGTTCACAGCGGATGGTTCTGCGGGATCCAGTACGGCTCGGCAGCTACGCCCAAGCCACACCCGCGCTCCGCCATTGTGTGTAAAAACACATCCTGCGAAACGCGGGCGTGGTTCAAGTTTGATTGTAGGAGGTGGTGTAGGGCCATTAATAACATTCCTGGTCCTTGAAGTCCTCCCACTCCTTCTCCTCTGGTTCGATTGTTTCGGCCTGTGTCTCGTTAGAAGGTTCCTTAGCGTGACCGTTCTGAGCGGTCGTTTCGTTTGGAGCCAATGTTAGCGGCATCGGCAGTGGGGTAAGCTGCAGCGGTACCACCGGCTACGTTTCCCTCTCGTTTCCTTCCTGTTTTATGGGAAGCGCAGGGGTCGAGTCCAGTGGTGGTGGCAGCAAAGACGACCGCCTCACCGTTTTCTGGTCTCTATTCTTCCTTTTTCGCTGGGCCTTGGGCCTCTCCTCCGTATCCCTGGACTCCGTAGAAGGAGCCGATCTTTTGGCCAGCTGTCTTCTCGGGATCGGGAGATTAGTTTCCTCCACGTTTGTAATCTTTGGTAGGGGGCGGGAGCACGCTGCTTCATCGACATCTATCCTCTCCGCTACCCCGTTAGTCCTAGATCTTGGCCTAGTCATGCTCTTAGCCGCTCTTGGCTTGCCCCTCTTCTTCACTATCGCCGAGAAACACAATTCCCCGGCGCGATGACCATTCGGCTTCTCCAGGTCCAAACAGACAGGACATTTGGGGGCCGCGTTACAGTCCCGGGCCAGGTGTCTGCTGTCACCGCACCTATAGCACCGAGTGCTGCGGTCTGCCTCGCTGGTGCACTGAGTGCGGACATGGCCCCTGTGACGTCCTGGGTGATGCGAGGTGGCTCGATCCGGCAAACGTCTCCGTCGAATGGGTTCTTCTTCCGCTGTTAAGGGGGTAAAACCCCAGGATAAATAGCTGTTGTTCGGGGATGTGGACTATGGCTCCTCGGGTCCGTTGAAGGTAGGTGTTTCAATAATTTTATCTTCCTTTTCTTTTTTATATATATAAAAGAGTATAATATTTATTGTAGAATTCCAAGATACAAGTGGCTTATGTGGAGGATGGAACGAGTAGTATACGATGTGTAAGGTTTCTTGGCCCGTTCCACACTCTCAGTCGAGTGGGCGAACAGTGCTTTTATATATTTCTGGAAACGGTAGTGGGAGGTGACCGCACCTCGTCACAATGAGTCATAGGGCGGTGTCTAGCGGATGTGAGTCTACTTCTACTTGTGCGGCTCGCTTGCCAGCAATGAGTCATAAGGTGGTGTCTTGAAATTCTTTACCTTATATGGTCATGGGCTTCGCTTCACCTCGGCATGTCCATATATGGTTCTACGCGAGGACTGGATTTCACTCAAATGAGTCACTTAGTGACCTCGTTTCTATTTCTATTCTAGTAGCGATTCGTAACGAGAGTAATATCTTCTTTCATTATAAAATTTCAACATGATTTTTGTTTCAAAGGAATATAAGAAATCTTTAATAAATTGAGTTTAAAGTATACAAATATATGTTAAATATTATTTAACTTCCTTTAGACATACTTTACATAAAGTAGGATAATTCAATTATACAATTAAAATAATTAATAGCATGTCCAAAGCATCAAAGATATTGCTCTCTTTGTCTAACAGTTACTAATATTCGCATCTCGCTTGGATTCACGTTTCTACGTGGCGCATGATACAATTCTATCCTTTTCAGGTTCGTGAATGACGCTTCGGCGATTGACGCTCGATAATAATATTATTTTCAGTAAGTATATATATAAATATATTAGTTAATAACAATGTTAATAAAAAGTGTTGTTAGCAGTAGTAATAATGAGTCTAATATTATGTTAATATTATTATATGTAAGTAGAGATGGTTAGCACTCCCATTAGTATGGCAGATCAATAAAATTAAATTGTTTATGTAATAAGATTCTTATTATTTTTATATCTCGGAAACGGTCGGGAATTCGATAAGAGTGTATAGAAAATATATTGCAGGACTTTCACTAAAGTATAATATAAGATTGGAAAATTTCATTGTTAATATAAGTATTTATTAATAACAAATTATTTGTTAGACAATTTAGCAATTTTTAATTCACATATTGATATAGTTATATTCCTTTTCTTCACGCGGTTTTGTTTTTATAATAAAATTATTTTTTCATATAAAAATTCATTTTATTGTTATAAATATTTGGTAAGTAAACAATTGCAAGAATAAAAGTTATTATTTTTTATAGGGGTGCTGGTGTAAAGTCGTTGTGCGTGGTTAAAATCTGTATTTACCAGAACGAGTTTAATAGTTAAATAAGCAGCCCGACCTGGGTTGCCAGTTTAGGGGGGTAGTGTAAAAGAAATTTGTTATACGGCCCTGTAATATTCTTTGTATTTATACAGCTTTTATTAATAAAGTGACAATATTTTAGTTTACATAAAAGTTACAATACATTACCTGGAGTACAGGTTAAAAATATTTATTGACATGGTTAATAATTTATTTATAATTGTTTATAAAAATAGGTTGCAAAATAAATGATTATGTAGTAAATGTTTTTCTATCAAATGATTCTAATAATTATTCTTTATACGCGCCTTTATTGTTCTTATTACGGACTATTCGTTTTCTATTTTATTTTAATTTTATTAGGAATCTATATGGCTATCTTCGTCTTACTCTGTACGGGTTGGTATTAAACTATCCTCGTCTCTCGTACTAAAGTCATTCGCTAAATGAATAACTTTCAATCTCGTTTATTAAATTTATTAGTACAATTAGAAAATCGGGATTAACGCTATCAGTGTTTAGAAACATGGCGGATTCCATTTTTATCATAATAATTAGGTGTCAAAATTTTCGTTCAAAAATGAAATTTGTTTATCTTAAAATGTTTAAAAGGGTCAAATATTAAGGTAAAAGTAATTTGGTCTTTCTAAGTTTAAATGATAGGAAATTCAAGATGGCGGACATAAAACTTTAATAATTCATAACTCGTAAACGGTAAGGAATAGAAAGATGGGATTTCTTTTGTTGTATTTAAGTAATTGAAGACTATATTTTAGGGTGTTTGAAATTTTTGTATTTTATGGATTTCCATAATTTTTAATTATATCTTGAAATTGAAAAGAGATATTAAGTAGAGGTTTTGTAGGATTACTTGACAGGTTCTGCCAAGTGTCTGTAGTTATTTTATTAATTATTTTTAATAATAATTTTACAATAATTTTATTGTTAATTAGTTTGTTTTAAAAGATATAAGAAAAATTTATTAACAAAAGTTGTTGGACCTTTAATAATGGTTTCAATGGTGATATTAGTTAGGTCTGTTAATAATGTAAATTAATTGTTTATAACAATTGTGTTTGAAAAATGTTAATGAAATAGTTATTATTTCGGTGTGGTAATATTCTTTGGACATAAGAAGTTATATTCTTACAATTGGTTTGCCATTAATTAATTGATTTATATTTTATTTCGATTTTCTTGGTACATTCTTATAGAATGGCGTTTCTTTCCGTTAGATCCCAGTCAAACTGAATTTATATTGCATAATGAATCTTATAAGGTTTGTATAATCAATGAATACCAATAAGCAGTTAATTTTATTGACTCTGGGGACTTTTAATAAGTAATTGTCCAAAGTTCATAGTCTGATTTATGAAAATGGGGCTTAAGCTTGAAAATGAGCCTTTAGGCGGTCATATTTTTTAGGCTTGTCTTTGCTGTTTTAAGAACACATAAGGGCGTGTCAGCTGAGTGATTATTGTGACAGTTAAATTAAAGGGTGTATTATAATTTAATATTGTTTTTCAGGTGCTGTGCAACAAGGATAAAAAGAAAAAATTTATGCGGCTAGAGTGATGTACCGTCAGACGTGACACCCCCTCCAGGCATCTGAAGCACTAGAGGGGTCTGGGTTCCAACACCCGCACCCGGGCCTCAAACCAGCTCATCGTTAGTTTGCCGCCAGCGCCGGTTATGGCGTTGACGGCCACGAGTGGGCATTTTACCCAAGTCGTGTTGAGTCCATTTGGACCTCTACGGAGAGGTCCGACCTGGACTTGCGAAGCCGCGCACTTGCCCTTGTTGGTAACGACCGCCGCAATCTCGCTTTCCGTGATAGAATCCTCCAAATCTAGGATTCTGATCTCGCCTTTCTTGGAGGGTCTCGAGACTTTGACCTCCGGGCGTCCCTCAAACAGCATGGCTAGTTGATCTGCCAGTTGGTCGGCCTTCAGGGCATTTTCCTTACCGGGAATCTCTATTATGAGAGCCCCGGTTTGGGCCCTTTTGGGTTTGAAACCTCTGGTAAAACCTAATAGACTTAAGTCTATTTTGGCCCCCTCGAGGGCCGTCGTTCTGCCACCAATAGCTGGTCTTATAACCGGCGGCATTCCCTCTTGGTCTATTTCTTGGAGGATTCGTCGTCTATTCTCCTCGGCGGCTTCTCTCTCCCTTTCCTTTTCCTCTCTCCCTTTGTCATCTTCTTCGTCCGAAAAGCCTGGGATGACATTATTCCTGCTCCCCCTAGTACTTCTTGTATAGACTGGTGATGGCGGAATTGGAGCGTCGTTCTCCGCCTCCATGTCTATTTGTCCCTCTCTTCTCGAGGACAGCGTCTTTTCTACGAGTTCACGTAGCTCTGCGTTGTCCTTGCGGAGGGCTGTCACCTGGAAGCGGAGTTCCTCGACCTTCACGTCTCTGGCGGTCTGACTTTCCTGACCTCCTAGTCGGGTGATCAGGTGTGACACTGCTGCTGTGATCGAAGCGGCGGCATCGTTTAGGTGCTTCCGATCAGTCCCCCCGAGGCTGGCCGTGGTGCAAATCTTGTCCATTTTACAGACAGCCTCAAAGATTCTTGACGGGAGGTCGTTGGTCGGAGCCAACTTGAACTCCTCTAGTCTCACCTCTCGAATCTTCCTACTTTTAGATAAATCCGCCCCCCACGGATGAGTCTTCCAGGTCGCGGATTCTCTTCTCTTCTTTCTGTCTTTCTTTACGGGCGAGGAGCATCTTCCTCACTTCCCACTCGCCCGTGGTTACTGGTCGTTCTCTCTTTCGATCGGTGTCCCTGGTCCAGAGCTTACCGTCTACTGAATCAACAAACACCGACGTGTCCAAGACGTCTGGATCATCTTCGTCTTCGTCTATGGAGTCGACGTCCACCATAGTAGCGTCGGAATGTTCCATATCCGGCTTCCCAGTAGCCGAGTTAGTCCTAAGAGCTTTCCTCGACCTGTCTAGAAGTCGATCGGTCTCGGATTTTCTCCCTGTCTTGGTGAAAGACCGGGATCGAGAATAATCCTCTGCGCTAGGGGAATATTCTCCTCAGGGCTGTCCTTACTCCGCGGAGTCTTTGCAGCTCTGTCGCGCGCACTTTGAAGGCCCAAAGGCTTCCTCGTGGTGCTCCTGGACCTCTCCTTTTTGGGATCAATGGCTCCCTTGGGAGGGGCCATTGGTCCCTTCTTACCTTCTACCCTGGAGGACTTGTCACTCCAGGAGCTTGTTTGCTTCCCCCAAAGTTGGCAAGATAGTCGTCCAGACTTGTCGCCTGGGCGCCTCCGCTCCAGTGGCTTCCTCCCGCCACTCTATTGTCGAGGACCATCCCTCGCTCTCGCGAAGAGACGCCAGTGCCCTCTTTAGGGTGGCTCTTGGCTCCACCCTGAGCGATTGTATGTTTCCATGAAACGCTCGCTGACCACGCTTCAGGCAGCCCATCGTACGATAACGACACGGGGAGAACTGGGACGATATTTCCGCCAACACACCGGCCCTTGGTATCCGAGTCCAAGGAGTTTGCTTTTTTCGACATTATTCATTATAAATTTATGGTGGTTTTTTTTCGGGGTGGCCTTCCCCTAGGCTGGTTGGCTTTCTAGCCTCACGAGCCCAGCCTACCCGAGCTCGGGTATCCCCGGGTTCGCCGAATCCGTATCGGAGACGCCCACCGGAAACCGGCAGCCGCCCCCGACCTTTGGGGGCTCCACCCGTCAGCCGACGCCACGCCGAGGAAGTCCGACCATACACCCCGGCGAGCGACGAGAGGACCGGCCGAGTAAACTTGATCCCAGCCTCCCGCCACCCACCGAGGGCAGGGCACGAGACCCCCAGCGGCCGCCTCCAACGGGCAAACCGAGCCCACCGCCGGCCCTTAGCCGACGGCAGAGACGACACCGATCCTCACCAGGAAACGTCCTGGCGGTCCGGCGCGTCCCTCCTCCTAGGGTTGCCCGACCCCGACCTCGGATTAATTCCGAGCGGCCCGAGCAACCCCCGGTGAGCCCGCAATCCCAGGATCTGCCGGAGCACCGGCGTGCAATGATCCTGAGACTGTCCTCCATCCTGCCGGAGCACCGGCGTGCAATTGATAAAGGAAGGCCCACCCCGTCCCAGTTGCCGGTGGAAGCATCAAAAACCCTTAACGGTCCCGGCCGACCGGGCGTTTGAAGTCAGGGTCGCCATCCCCTACCGGCTGTTGGAGACTGAGTGGCCGAAGCCAGACTCAGCTTCCTAGCGGAGCAGCCGGTCCTCCGGTTTTCTGTCAGGGTTTTCCTTCCCTTAGGACGCACAGTGGGCTAGTTTTTCAAAAAAGTGGACAAAAATGTAATTACTACTCTTATATATTTGCAATAAGTAGTAAAGGGTTTTTAATATCGCTGATCACGAATCTGTCATTAAAATGTTCTGTTTCGTGCGTCGCCGAGGTTGCCTCGGACACGAATGATTGCCGGGACCACCCTGTCCAGGGCGCGGGGCAATAAGCCGAGGAGTTAGCGAGGAGGAGGTTTAGAGAACGCACACAGTTTTTCGTTGTTTGACAAGCACAATTTATTTTAACTCTGATGTACAATTCTCGCACTATCGCGCACCCGAGTGGGCTGACCCTTCGCGTAAATGTCGGCGGAAATCTTGAGTCGTTCGTACTCTCTGCGCTTGTTCGCGCAACGGAGATCTTGCAGAGCGATTGAATATCGCCCTCGCGATCGGAAATCTTGAACGCGACCGACGGATATCTTGCTCACGAGGCAGATGAACGACCGCGCACACAATGACTCGCGAGATGATCAGACACACTTAGGTTCCCTCGGGGACGCGATCGGGAGCACGATGTGCACGCAAATTACACTGAGAACGTAACTTAATACGAAACGCGGTAATGCCGCGTTAACGATAAAAACAGCGCGGCACGACAAGATGGCCGCGAGCGGGGTCGATATCGGGATCAAACTCCCTGCGGATTATAGATACAGACTTGCTTGTCTGAACTTATGCACGATTATTGCGTTGCTCGAGAAAGAGGCGCTCGCAAAAACCGGGTTTGGATTCGTGTGACGGTTTCGCAGTCGACACGATTCTCGCTTGAAGAATCACGCTACCGCACGCGGTGATCCCGTGATCCTTCCCTTGGTTTCGCCACTTCGTTGCTGGCGAACGGATACTGAAGGCTCATTCGCGCGACGACTCTTTGACGGGTGCAGATCGCGACGAAACTTGTGCGCCCAATGCAGCCCTTGCTCGGCTGCTTTAAGCGTACCCGACTTTCCGGGATTCGCGCGCAGACCAATCGACCGGGTGCTGGCGCGACGAAAACCGGATCAGTTTTCGTTTCACGTGAACAAGAGCGATTTGAGATGTTTCACGCGGCGACCAATCGAGCGGGTGCGGCTTGCGATGAAATTAGACGGATTTCGCGCAATTCCTTTCGTCACTCCCGAGAAGATAATTGCCACGAACTTCTCCGGCTCGACTCTCTCCTCAGCGAGGCAGGAACGGGAAGAGAGCGCGGGTCGATATTGACCATCCTTCGTCCCGATAGGAGACCCTTGGCGGGGGTCGTCGCCTCACGAAGAACGAATCATATCGATCCGCGAGGTAGATAGACGAATCACATCGATCCGCGATGTGACGCGTTGCGCGGTGTACGCGAATTAGGAAACGCGTGCGCGTTTTACTTTGGTATGTTTGAAATCGGAAACGTAGGCGCGACAACCGTGTGAGCTCGGGCGAATTCGGCTCGGTCCCGACTTACCATCGCCTCGACTTACCTTAATCCTAAACATGTTCAAAAACAAAATTGCGGATCCAATAAGGCGGACCATTTTTCGGAAAACTCATCCGATTATTATAAAATGCCGTAATCTGGGGTTTATTATGTCGATAATTATAAATCTGTTACAAAAAAAGTGGACACAATGAAACAAAAAATTTTTAAAGAAATTCCTTCAAATTTGATGAAATTGAGTGATAGGAGGTTTTTCATGTCACTAAATGATAATTATTAAAAAAAATGGTAAAAAAAATACAGTGAAGTTTTTTTTTATATTATCCATTTTTATATTAAGATCCCAAAAATTTTACAGTTTTATTTCTTACAATAACTAGGAATACATAATTTCTCAGTCGGAATCTTCGTCGCTACTATTAAACGATTCAACTGCATCATTACGTATAGGTAAGTTTCGGCATGCAAATCCAACTGATTCCGATTCCATACAGTGTTGGCTTCGCAAACAGCATTAAAGTAGCCTGGGCGGTAGTGGGCAATAAACTTTATAAACAGTTTTTCCAAATTACTATACACTATGATTTAGTAACTTCAAAACATATGCAAATATTGTACAATCCTTCAGAATCACCCTTCATTGAACAGAATTAATATTACACACTTGAATAAAAAATAACGCCAACACGAATGTGTCAAAAATACAGATCTTTAAAATGCTTAATAGCCGCCGCGGCGCGTTGGTATAGAAGATACTCGCTTTACCTTCCGTCAAAACTCGTATAGAAGCTCCCTCTGTAGGATAATACAATTTAGAGGCAATTTTAAAAAATTTCATTTTTTGAGTTTTGTCCACTTTTTTCAAAATCTAGCCCACTGTGGGACGGTTGGAAGAGCTTAGGCTCTTTCCTCACGGCACCGTCCGGTCCAAGCAAACTTTTATAGAAGGCGCCTCCCTCGCGAGTCCCCGGAGGGACTTCCCGGTCCACGACAGACCCGTAGGACTGCCGTGGATTACGGTACTGGTGTGCTCGGGCATTCTGGGCTCGCAGAACCCGTAGTGGGGGGCTCCCCCGGGCCCCTAGAGGCTCCGGGAGGACTCCCCCCACCCCCTAAAGGGATCTGTTTGTTCAATGAGATGTGGCATTGGAATTGACATATCGTATTATGATGGCGATGGAGTTGAAATTCTTAAAGGTGAAGGAGATGCTGGTATAGTTGACATTGACGGTGACAATGGTGATATTGATGATAAAGGACGTGATACATTATACGGCCTAGTGTGATATAATTTGGCAGAATGTGGACGTTGTATAGGTGCATTAGGAGGTGGCTCTTGCAAAATTTGTTTCATTTCAAGATCAGAGATAATGGAGAATATTTGTGATCTAGCTATATTTTGATAGAAAGGAGAAAAACTCTTTACCGTTGCTTCAATACTTGAAAAAAACGTGTCTATTGCATTAGCATCAGATTGTCGAGTCGGTGGAGTTATTTGCGTTTTTACAGTTTTTTTCTCCAACAAATATTTTATCATCACTGCTGATGCCGTTTCTGGTTGTGTTTGACATTTATTTTCTTTATTCTTAGCTTTAGTGATAATTTTTCTGTTAATTTCTTTTTGTTTTCTCTTTTTCTCATTTTCAGCGTGTAACTCCTCATCCACATTATCATCCTTGTCATAGTCTTTATCGTCGTTTTGATCATCTCTTCTATCATCGTTTCTATTATCTTCTCTTTCATTGTTTGTATCATCATATTCGCCTTCATTCGGTCCATCTTTATTATCATCATCACTGACATCTTCTAAATTACTGCATGTGTCTCTTTCTTGCATGAATGGTAGTAAGAACAATATTTCATCTTCAAATTTCCATTTTTTTATTTTTGAAGCGGCCTGTCCACTTTTTGTTTCACGTTTTTTTAACGCTTTTCTAAAAGAATCTCGAAGATTTGTCTATGTTTTTTTACAAGCAGTAGCTGGAAAAAAACGAACAATTTGTTTATATTAATATTTATTGTATATTTTATATTTTATAATTTTTTATTTATTGTCTTATATTTCGTAAGTTCTTAGCTACTGGTGATTCGTATAGAACAATAGCTATCAGTTATAGACTCGAACATTCAACGGTGCAATCAATTGTTATTCAAGTATGCGAAGCAATAATAGAAAATTTGATGCCACTAACAATGCCAAAGCCTACAGTGGATAAATGGAAAAAACTTGCCGAAGAATTTTGGGATATTTGGAATTTTCTAAATTGTTTAGGCGATCTTGATGGAAAACATGTGACCATTCAAGCTCCCGCAAATGGATCTCAGTTTTTTAATTATAAGAGAACGTTTTCCATTGTTCTCTTAGCATTAATTGATGCACATTTTATCGCGGTAGACATAGGCGGATATGGTAAAAATAGCGATGGAGGGCTATTTGCCAATTCCAAATTGGGCAAAGCTCTCGAAAAAAATAAATTGAATATCCCGAAAGATAATGCGCTTCCTAATACGCAGAATGTTATGCCTTATGTTGGCGATGAGGCATTTCCGTTAAAAAAATATTTATTAAGACCATATCCTGGTTCTCAAATTCAAAGAAATAGATCAAAAAGAATTTTTAACTACCGTCTCTCACGCGCACAAAGAGTGTTGAAAAATGTATTTGGAATATTGAGTAAAAAATTTCAGCTTTACAATCGAAGACTAAAGTTAAAACCAGAAAATGTAGATAAAATTATTTTAACTACGTGCATTTTGCACAATTATATCCGAGACTATAATATTAATACTATACAACAAAGCCATGCGCATAGAACTGACACTGGTTTACAAAATTTACCACGACAAGGAGGAAGTGCAGCAAATACTGCATTTACTGTTCGAGATGCATTCAAGGAATTTTTTATGACAAAACATGGCCGTGTTGAATAGCAAGACACAATAAATTAAAAAATATTTTATAAAAACTATTTTATTAGTACAATAGATAGTACAATTATATTTATCTTACCTGGCTGGTTCATTTCTTTCGCAATTCTTCTCCAAGCATTTTCTTTAAATATATTATCACTATATTTTGAATGGCTTATTACATATAATGGCTCACAAAATTTAACCATTTCAATTAATTTTTCCTGGTCCATCTTGTTAATTGCGTCCGTTCTTCACCGTTGTTCAGTTCAGACCATAGAGATAGAGGAATAGAAAGAGAAAGCTGCACAAAAAAAAAGAGAGAAAGCTGCGCATGGGCCCCTTCTGTCTTCGTTTCGCATGCGCGCGTAGACAGAGACAGAGAAAGGGCCCATATGCAGCGTTCTTTTTCTATTCCTATATCGCAGCCTCTTAAGGTAGGTTTTTATGGGCAGTGAAATGCTGCAGCAGCGAGCAGCAGTTTAGTAATTTCTTAGAAAATTCCTAAAAAGTTACTAAACTTTTCTAAAAAGTCCCGACACGTTCCGGCACGGACCATCAAAACATTCTTTGCGATAATGTCGGTCAATGTCGGTACGTTTCGTTGACGGAACGTGCAGGTCGGTGCCGGTTAGTATGGACAGTCTCGTTAAAATGCATTGTTTAATGTTTTGTTGTGCCGGTGCCGGTACGTGTCGTTGCCGGAACGTGACGGTCCGTGCCGTATAGTGTGAATCAACCTTTATTCCGTAATTCTGGTTGACGTGTGTTGACGATACGATATCGATACAAAAAATAATATCGACGTCGTTATGAAACGTCGTATATCTTCATCGGTGTAATTCCATCAATTTTCTTTTAACTAATAAGAGATTTTTATGGATATATCTGAATGTATTTACGAACGCGAAACAAAATTGCATAAAGAGAGAGAGAGAGAGAGAGAGATCTTAGATGTAAGGAAAATTAATTTTCACAACACCTCCACGGAAAGTTCGACTTTCCATGCTTGTAGAAAGGGGCGAAAGTGACCAATTTCACGCCAGGACGGCATTAGCGGAACGAAAGTGATCACTTTCCGCCCTAGGGAGGAAAGTGGTTACTTTCGTCCCGCTATGCCGTCTTAGCGTGAAATGGCCACTCTCGCCTTTCTCTAAGCATGGAGGTCGAACTTTCCGTAAAAATATTGTGAAAAATATCGTGTGATCCTCGGGGCGAAAGCTTTTTCAAACTCGTGTGATTTGCCTTCACACTCGTCTGAAAAACGCTACTTTCGCCCCTTGGTGCACAATATAGATACTATTTATATTTGATGAAAACATTAATATAAGATTAGTCTATAATATAATTTATAGTAAAAAAGCATGATCCTCCACATTGTAACATCCGTAAAACATACGTTACGTTACGCTATGTATTTTTTTCATCTTTTTTTATTATAAAATGTATACTAACCTTATATTCTCAAGTAGCAAGCTGATGTTATTTACCGTCACTTTAACGTCAAAATGTCAAAAAGATCTTTTTGACGTCAAAATGACAATAAATAATGCCAGCTTGCTACTGGGTTAATGTTCTCATCAAATATTTTTCAATATTAAATTAATTTTTCTTACATTAATTAGATTTATCTTTTATCTTTTATCTAGATATTATTTTTGATAGCAGTTATTTCTCTTATTAGGTAAGAATGTTTTGTATTAAAAATGAGAACCTAATTAAGTAATATGTTATGTGTTATGATGTTTTTTGTTCAGAAGCTCTAAATCATGTATATATATATAACTTCTTGTGTTACAGCTTTCATTATTAGAGAGAAATAAGTGCTAAATAGTGTGCTTTCATTATAAGAGAGAAATAAGTGCTAAATAGTGTGCTAAACATGACAGAGTGAGTACAACCTATGAGAAATTCGTAGTTATATGTATAAAAAATGTAATACATTTTTTTCAGAAAAACTAATAAAACACGACAAAGCTAATCGCCAACAAATTGAGGCTCTCATATGCCATTTGGAACGCCATCCATACATGGTCACGGGAAAATTTAATAGCATTAACGGAAATGAAAATGCACAGGACAGTTGGAACGAATTAGCCACATTATTGAATTCGTTAGCACCAGATGGAAAAAAAAGATGTGAATACCTGGAAGACTGTAAGTATGTATAGTGCATTAATATTCTTTATTGATATGTGTGTATATATATTGTTGCGCCCGCTCGCCCGTGCTGAGACGCGTTTTCGTGGGCTGAAATTGGCTTTGTTCCGCAGAAGTTTCAAACCGAAGCGCGTCCCTTGACAACGGCGACGCTTAGAATTATTGATTTAATTACCGCCTGTCAGATTTATCTGGTAACTCGAATCGTTCGGTTCGGTTTCCCCAGTACTCTCTTGTATTCCGTTCTGAGTTTGAATAAATCCGAGTTCTTTTATAATAACGAGTGTGGTTATTTCTGCGACCCCCAAAGTACGCGGACGCGTTCGTGAGTACGCGGGACACGAATAGCGAACGGAGCGTAACATTTTTTGGGGGCTCATCCGGGATCGCGCGTGTGAGTGTGTGTACCATGACGACGCTAATTACGACGAGAAAGAGACGCCTGGTGGACTCTTCGGAGCCTGCGACGGAGTCGGCAACTTCAGAGTCGGCGGCAGCTCTCCAAGCCTTGCTACAGGATATGCAGCAGATGCGCCAGGAGCAGGCACAACGTGATGAGGAACTCATCGCAATACTTCGCCGACACGATGAGGAGCTCCAATTTTTACGGAGAGACCGGTTGCCTTTTCAGGAAACACAGCTAAGTCCTTCCAATATTAGAGCGAATCGCGGTCCGGAAGTAGAAACCGTTGGTGCGGGAAACGGCGCGCGCAGTGAAATCGGATATAAACTTAAACCTGACACGTTTGACGGTGTGGTTCCGTTGCGAGAGTTTTTCTCGCAATTTAATTTAATCGCGCGCGCAAATCAATGGGACGACGCGATCAAAACCGTAGCTTTGGCGTCGTGCTTAAGGGGAAAAGCGCGTTCTGTCCTAGAATTGGTAGAAAATTTAGAAAATCTGGGTTTCGAAGAACTAAAGTCCAAATTAGAACTACGTTTCGGTAAGGGGCAACTTTCGCAAAATTACTATACTCAGTTTACGAACAAAAGGCAAAGATTCGGGGAAGATTTAGCTACTTTCGGTCACGAATTAGAGAGGCTCTCTCGATTAGCTTATCCTGAGTGTCCTTATGCGGTTCGAGACAAGATCGCGTGCGCTCAATTTGTTTCTTCCTTTTCGGACGGATTTGTTAGAAGGACTCTTCAGCTAGAAGGGATTACCTCGCTGAAGTTGGCCATAGAGAGGGCAAAGGCCGTCAAAATTATACAGGAAGAAAATTTTGAAAGAAGGGAGGATTTTGAGAAGCGATTTGAGAATGGGAAGGATAGGGGCGTGAAGAGTAATGAAAAGGGGGACGGAGATAAAAAAGTCGGAGAAAGAGGAAAGAAAGGTTATGGTTATGAGCGGAGAGATTGGAATAGAACAAAGGAGTGTTGGAATTGTGGGAAGGAGGGACATTTCCGGTTTGAGTGTCCTGAAAATAAGGGAAAACTCGGTTTAGTTGCTCTTGGCGGGAGAAGAACAACTGAAGTGGGCATTACCCCCGGTGTTAATTGTTCTCAAACTTTTTCTGTTAATCGAATAAAATCAAGTTTAAATTATTTTAGTTATAAGGGGATGTTGGATGGTAACGAGTGTTGTTTCAAGATAGATACGGGTTCGGATGTTTCGATTCTTAGTAGAAAAATGGTTAGAGAGGGCAAGCACATCATTCAGATTAAGGACAATTCTCTTAGATATCCCATTGGAGAGGTAGTACCCATCGAATTTAAGGTCATGGCAAAAGTTCTCTTGGGAAAATATTTTGTGGAAATTCCTATGTATGTAATAGACATGGATAATGATTGTTTATTAGGTGTAGATTTCTTAAGGAAGATAAATTTAGAAAATGTTTTTGAATTTGCTTTCATTTCTTCGGAATCCGATAAAGGAAAGGTTTTGAGTTGTTCTCGAATTCAAGTTTCTTCCGAAAGAGCTCCATTCTTGAAAGAACTCTATACTAATAATTCCTCAAATTTAAATAAGGCTCAGAAAGAAATTTTTACGGATTTCTTAGAGGAGTATCAGGATGTATTTTCCGAGGAGATTGTTGCTGGTAATTGTGGAGTCGTCGAACATGTCATCAATATAGAAGATTCTTTTCCCATTAAGCAGATTCCTCGTCGAATTCCCTTACGAATGCGAGGGGAAGTAGAAAAGATTATTGAGGAAATGAGGAAGCAAGGGGTCATAGAAGAGTCGCAAAGTCCGTGGGTTTCTCCTGCTGTTTCGGTAAGGAAAAAAGATGAAACGTTGAGATTTTGCGTCGATTATAGAATAGTAAATGCAATAACTAAAAAAGATTCGTTTCCCTTGCCTAGAATAGATGACATTTTCGATCAGCTTTCGGGAAACTTTTGGTTTTGCACTCTGGATTTTAAAAGTGGTTATTGGCAGGTAAGGATTCGTCCTGAGGATAGAGAAAAGACTGCCTTTTCTATTGGACGTGGATTATGGCAATTCACTGTAATGCCTTTTGGGCTGTGTAATGCCCCTGTTACCTTTGAGCGTTTAATGGAAAAAGTATTGCGAGGATTATTATATAAAATTTGTTTGGTTTATTTGGACAATGTAATAATTTTCGGGAAAAATTTTAATGAAATGCTGGAGAATTTAAAGAAAGTGCTCTTACGGTTACGTTCTGCTAATCTTAAAGTAAATCCTAAAAAGTGTATTCTCTTTGCAAAGAAAGTAAAATATTTGGGACATATAAGGACCCCGCACAAAATCATAAGGATTTTGGACCTCACTGAAAATTTCTGAAACTTTGATATGTTACAGGTTATGACCTCCTGATCAAAAGTCCTCATGGGTGCAAGACTCAAAAATGGATAGATTTTGAGATATAGGTTAGAAGGTCATCAACTGCCTCTACGAGCGCCACTCGGCGCGCGTATTTTTATGACTGCATTCGTGTGTGTTTATGTGTGTGTGTGTGTGTGCGCGTGTGTTTATGTGTGTGCGTGCGTGCGTGCGTGTGTGTGTGTGCGTGCGTGTGTGTGTGTGTGTGTGTGTGTGTGTGTGTGTGTGTGCATCTTAGTTAACCACAATAAATAAAAATGACTAACGTTGATCGTTGTTGATCAAGTGATTCCCAGATTGGTTGGCGAACTTTCACATTGGGAGTACTGATTGTTTTCTTGATTTTTGCCTCAGTTTAAAAATGGTTTATCTATGTACTTGAACGTGAAAATATATTTTCAAGCAGTATCTTTTACTACGTTAAAGATTTCTAATGGCCAGTTTATAATGAGTCGTTAGTCGTTAGTCAGATGTCGGAAGAAATAGTTATAAGCGTATCATAAGGCAATCGGAGGCCTGTAATCGGTGATCGTAATAGATGGCATTTGGCCAATCGCTTATGATTGCCGATTACAGACTTCTGATCGCCTTATGACACGTTTATGACTTTTTCCGACTCTCTTCCGACATCTGACTAACGACTAACGACTCATTGTAGACTGGCCATTAGAAATCTTCAACGTAGTAAAAAATACTGCTTGAAAATATATTTTCACGTTCAAGTACATATAGATAAACCATTTTTAAACTGAGGCAAAAATCAAGAAAACAATCAGTACTCCCAATATGAAAGTTTGCCAACCAATCTAGGAATCACTTGATCAACAACGATCAACGTTAGTCATTTTTATTTATTGTGGTTAACTAAGATGCACACACACACACACACACACACACACACACACACACACACACACACACACAAATACAGTCATAAAAATACGCGGGCCGAGTTGCGCTCGTAGAGGCAGTTGATGACCTTCTAACCTCTATATCTCAAAATCTATCCATTTTTGAGTCTTGCATCTATGAGGACTTTTGATCAGGAGATCATAACCTGTAACATATCAAAGTTTCAGAAATTTTCAGTGAGGTCCAAAATCCTTATGATTTTGTGCGGGGTCCTTTCTTCAGCAGGTGTTACTACAGATCCGGAAAAGATCTCTGCTGTGAAGGATTGGCCGATTCCACATAACAAGAAGCAGCTTCGAAGTTTCCTAGGGTTTTGCTCATATTATCGGAAATTTGTAAAAGGATTTTCTTCTTTAGCCAAACCTTTATATGCTCTAACAGAAAATCAGGTTAAATTTTCTTGGAACGAGAAGTGTCAAAATGCATTTTTGGAATTGAAACGAGTGTTATCTTCTTCTCCAATGTTATCCTTCCCGAAAGGGGAGGGAGAATTTATTTTGGACACTGACTTCGAATATTGGAATTGGCGCAGTCCTTTCACAAAAGCAAGAGGGAATAGAAAAAGTCATTGCTTATTTCAGTCGAGTACTTAGTAAGTCTGAGAAGAATTATTGTGTTACTCGTCGAGAACTCTTGGCAATAGTCGATTCTATTAAATTTTTCCGGCATTATCTTCTAGGGCGGAAGTTCTTGATCCGTACGGATTATGTTTCTCTTAGGTGGTTGATGTCCTTTAAAGACTTAGAAGGGCAATTAGCACGTTGGCTGGAGAGACTCCAGCAATATGAGTTTGAGATTATTCATCGCAAAGGCTTAATTCACAAGAATGCCGATGGGTTTTCTAGACGACAATGTGAATCACTTGGTTGTGAATATTGTGTCAAAGTAGAGAGAAGGCAGTTGGAAAAATCAAGAAAATCAGTCGCTCGTATTATTCTCATAGGAGAAACTCTTCAAGATTGGCGCAGGGAGCAATTAGAGGACGTTAGCATTGCTTTTATTTATCGCGGGAAGGAAACGGGAATACGTCCGTCTCGTTTCGAAATACCCGCTGGAAATGTCTCCGCCCGAATATATTGGTCTTATTGGGATGCTTTGAGTTTAAAGGATGGGGTTCTTTATAAGAGATGGGAAGCACCGAATCTTAAATCAAGTATTTTTCAGCTTATTGTTCCTTGAAACCGTGTTAACCAGATTCTAGAGGAGGCGCATGATTCTTTTTCTGAAGGGCACTTTGGAGCCAATAAAACTCTCGAAAAAATCCGAAAGCGGTTTTATTGGGCTACCTGTAAACAAGATGTGGAGGAATGGTGCAAAACTTGCAAAGTTTGCGTGTCTAAAAAAGGTCCTTTAGGGAAGGAAAAGTCCCCATTAAAAATTTATAATGTTGGGGCCCCATTCGAAAGATTACAAATGGATATACTTGGCTCTCTCCCTATTACTATTTCCGGAAATAGATATCTCCTCGTTATTGTTGACTGTTTCACCAAATGGGTAGAAGTTTTTCCTCTCAGGAATATTAGGGCAAGTACAGTAGCAGAAGTCTTCGTTAATCAAGTCATTTCTAGACACGGGGTCCCTTTGGAAGTCCATACGGATCAGGAAAAGCATTTTGAGTCCAAACTTTTCGCAGAATTGATGAATCTCCTTGGAATTCAAAAAACGAGAACAACTGCTCTGCATCCGCAATCGGATGGACAAGTCGAGCGGCAACATCAGACTATTAATAATAATTATTTAGCGAAGTATATTTCTGAAAATCAGAAAGATTGGGATCGCTGGGTCCCTATGTTTTTATTGGCTTACAGATCTTCTAAACACGAGACTACTGGAGTAACTCCCGCCGAGCTATGTTTTGCCCGAGATCTTAGGTTGCCGTTAGATCTGCTTTTAGGAAGTCCTCCGAGGGGAGAATCTCAGTCAGTTGAAGGTTTTATTGGGAACTTGAAAGAGAAATTGGACAGGATTCATTCCAACGTTAAGGAACGTATGGATATAAAGTCTTCACGAGCAAAGTCTTGGTATGATCGAAAGGCCAGGCAAACTCTTTTTCAAGAAGGGGAGAAAGTTTGGTTTTATAATCCTCGAAGGATGAAAGGTAGAGCCCCTAAATTGCAAAGCAATTGGGAAGAATCTTTCTTAATAGTGAAAAAGTTGAATGATGTGGTCTATTGTATTCAAAGATCTGTGAGACATAAGAAGAAAATTGTGCATGCGGATAGGTTGGCTTCTTTTTCCGAAAGACATTAGAGTCTGATAGAGATGTTATGGACTAGGTTGGGTGTGATAATTTGTGGGGAAGGTTGATTACGGTAGAAATTAAGATTGTTGTGTTGCATTGTTTACTGCGCGTGTTATTTTGTTCTTAGAAATTTACGGAAACCGAAGCGGTCGTAACTCCTCGTTGAATTGAATATCTTGGGAGCTGGTTTGTTGCCGAACCTAATACCGGCGAAGGATTAGTTTCGAAGTTAGAAGACTGCCTCTCTCACGGTTGTTTGATCCGTGGTTTTTCCGTGAGACATAAGGCAAATGCCGAGGCAGGGACTTGGGGAGTCTTTCGAGACGTTGGGTCCACGGTAAGCTTCCCCCCTTGTCCGAAGATTTAGAAGAGAAGCAGCGACATCTCCGACGACTTCGGGAGCTGTGAGGAAAAGGCCCGTGTTGGGAAGCGAGATCTCCTGCGAGGGAACTGACGAAGGGTCGCCCTGGAGTCGGCAGGGGGGAGAGAGTATCTTCTTCCAAAAAATGTCGATTGGGGACTCGTTCCATGAGGAAGAGGACATGGTCCTGGACTTTCGGAGTACGGTTGGGACCGAGGAGAGGACGGTGCCCGGTGACCTGTGGCAGCAGCCCAGGGTAGGGCAGGAGGCCGTCCCGGTACCCTGGAATCGTTCAGAAAGTTCGCCCAGTCAGGAAACTGTCCCTTCGGATTGTCAGGACGACAATCTGAAGAGAGGGGGCAGTGTTGCGCCCGCTCGCCCGTGCTGAGACGCGTTCTCGTGGGCTGAAATTGGCTTTGTTCCGCAGAAGTTTCAAGCCGAAGCGCGTCCTTTGACAACGGCGACGCTTATAATTATTGATTTAATTACCGCCTGTCAGATTTATCTGGTGACTCGAATCGTTCGGTCCGGTTTCCCCAATACTCTCTTGTATTCCGTTCTGAGTTTGAATAAATCCGAGTTCTTTTATAATAACGAGTGTGGTTATTTCTGCGACCCCCGGAGTACGCGGACACGTTCGTGAGTACGCGCGACACGAATAGCGAACGGAGCGTAACAATATATACAATGTTTGAGATCGCGACTATTATAAATCGCGCTCGAGTGCATGTAAGCGCAAGCACTCTTTGCAAAAAATAAGCGCATCAATACTTGTGCTTCTAATAAAATTATCTTCGTCAGGTTATAACATAGATCGTTCGTACATTCCGAAAAGTTCGCTGATTGTTAACAACAACACAGCCCCGGCTCACCGGCCGCGCAAATAAGGTCAAACGGCAACGCTAGAACAAAGGAACGATCCATGTTATACACAAAGCACGCGAAAACAGGTGACGACCCCGTCGGGTCGCCACGTGAAATTAGTGACGTCAGCACGGTGACGTCGGCCTCCGACGGCCAATCACCCTCCAGAAATTCGGAGAAAATTGCCGGGAAGGGAGTTCGCCTCGGAGGCGATAAAAGAATCGCCGCTGCGCCGCGGCGCGAGTTCAAGTTCGCTCGCAGATCACCCGCTTCGTATATCGATCACCGCTAGTTTTCCGCTTGGTACACCGCGTTGCATCGCTTCGCGCCTTGCAACCCGCGCTCGCTTTCGCACTCGCGACTCGCTTGCTTCTTGCCGCTTTACACCTGTGCGCGCTCACGGCATTTCACCTGAAAGAAGTGTATGAATAAGTGTTGAATATACTGTTCTTTATTTTGTGTAACCTGGACTTGCTGTTTTTTTTGTGGTCGTCTTCTCCTCGCGTTATCTCGCGCTACCGACGCGCGCTCTCGAACAACAATGCACCATATATACAAATATATGTATTATTTATAGTATTGTGATATAAGGATAAATATATTTTTATTTTTATTATTTATTACGATATATTACATTATGTTGAGATTTGGCGAGATTATAAATCCAGAGTTTCAGAAAAAATGCAAAAATAACGATTAAGAGCACAAACAGGAAATAATCCAATAAATATTACTATAGACGAATTGGACAAGCGTGTGTTAGGTATCATTGGACATGACTATGTTCAAGGTTTACCTAATGTACCAGATAGCTTTCCAGAGGAAAATAATGTAAGTAAAAATGTTTCATATAAAAATTTATGTACACTTATGTCTATGCAATATATATTTACTTTATATAGGATTTACTAAGCAGATGGTACTATAATGAAAATTTTTATAAACATATATACAATATATATAGCTTATATTATAAATAATAACAGTTATACGTTTTCTTGTATAAACATTTAGATCTATTGGCAGTTTCAAAGCTTTTATATAAAAAAATAATAAAACGGTAGTTTTCAGGTCAGTTCCTACAACTGCCTATAGACATATATAGCTTTCAGGACCGACCTGAAAAGCACCAAGTCTTCAAAACTACCGATTCATGCTAAAAATCGTCTCAAAAACTGCCTCTTGACATATATATATATATATATATATAGTATATATATATAGTATATATATATATATATATAGTATATATATATAGTATATAGTATATATATATATAGTATATATATATAGTATATAGTATATAGTATATATATAGTATATAGTATATAGTATATAGTATATACTATATATATATATATATATATATATATATAGTATATAGTATATATATAGTATATAGTATATAGTATATATACTATATATGTATATAGTATATAGTATATAGTATATAGTATATAGTATATAGTATATAGTATATAGTATATAGTATATAGTATATAGTATATATATAGTATATATATATATGTCAAGAGGCAGTTTTTGAGACGATTTTTAGCATGAATCGGTAGTTTTGAAGACTTGGTGCTTTTCAGGTCGGTCCTGAAAGCTATATATGTCTATAGGCAGTTGTAGGAACTGACCTGAAAACTACCGTTTTATTATTTTTTTATATAAAAGCTTTGAAACTGCCAATAGATCTAAATGTTTATACAAGAAAACGTATAACTGTTATTATTTATAATATAAGCTATATATATTGTATATATGTTTATAAAAATTTTCATTATAGTACCATCTGCTTAGTAAATCCTATATAAAGTAAATATATATTCTTTTAGTACATAAAATTTGTTAAATTCTTATTGACCTAAAAACTGCCATTTCGCTTATATATATATAATGATCTATATATGTTTATAGGCAGTTGTAGGAACTGACCTAAAAACTACAGTTTTATTATTTTTTTATATAAAGGCTTTGAAACTGCCAATAGATCTAAATGTTTATACAAGAAAACGTATAACTGTTATTATTTATAAGATAAGCTATATATATTGTATATATGTTTATACAAATTTTTATTATAGTACCATCTGCTTAGTAAATCCTATATATAGTAAATATTAATTTTTTTAGTACATAAAATTTGTTAAATTTTTATTGACCGGAAAACTGCTATTTATACTGATGCTGTACATACATAGACGTGACAACTACTATTTGAGCAAGAACTTTAATACCTTTAGCTTTGTACGTTCATTGTTGATCCAAATAACTCATAAACTCTTATTAAATGTTATGCTTTATATTTTGAAGTGCAAATAAAAATGCTTGTGTTATTCAGATAGCTGTAATTATTTTTTCACTATGCATTTAACAGAAATATATAAATTAATCAAAGTTTTTGTATGAAATTGTTTGTATTTTGTATGAAAAATAACAAGAGAAACGCTCTCCAGACATACAATCAAAGATCATTGGTCGGAATTTATAGACCAAACTTGAAAGTCAAGACAGTCTTAAGCTCGTTCTCAAGACTACGATCGATTCATAGTTCTTGCTTAAGACCGACTTTTAAGTTTAATCTTGAGCTCGGTCTTAAGTAAGCAAATAACGTTGCATAGATAAATCTTAAGAGCGAAATGGCATTTTTCAATACACAGTTCTTACTTAAGATTTGTCTTGAGCCAGTCTTGGTCAAGTCGACCAAATAGTCGACTTAAGACGGTTTTATCAGGTTATGTGCTACATTGGCTGCGTTCGGAAACGTCATCTGAGTGCACACAGTATACTTCCTTTTCTTTCTATCTCAGCGAGTTTGAAGAAGGGAGTATACCCGTGTGTACCCGGGCCCGGGTGTTGTTTCCGAACGCAGCTATTGTATTGCGAGTGGTGATATTCCAGTGACGGGATTGCTGGGGATTGCGTCATCATCGCATCGTGTACCGCGACGATCAGCGACGATTAACCTTAAAGAGAGCGACGGACGGGTGCAGTAGTGGTGTTTTCCCTCCGAAGAGGTACGACGAGTAAACTCGAGTCGCTGATACTCGAGGCGAGGAGGTGTGACGAGGAAAGTGCGTAGTCATCGATGTGAAAGCCGAGCAGCCGAGAACGACGAGGAAGAGCAGAGGAAGCGAGTGCGAAAGGGGAGAGCGAGAGAGAGGGACAACGGACAGGCTGGGACAGGTCAAAGCGTCACAAGCTGGGAATTCGGACGACCACGGCTTCGTCAGGGAGCTCCAGAAGTGGCAACGATTTCGTCGGGAAGTATCGAAGTTGGCGCGAGGGGCGGAGAAGTCAGTTGTGGTCTGGCTCTGGTGGTAGCGGCGGAAGTGGAAGCCGCTGCAGTAACAATGCCAAACATCGGTGTCAGTTGCTAACCTCATTGAGACACTCGAGGCCAGGAGAGCTGCAACGGGCACAGATCAGTGTATTAAACGAAAATTTTTTTATAATGGCAACTAAAAGAGTCATTTATTCCGATTTAGAGAAGCAAGTGTTTCTCGAAATTTTAAAAAAATATAAGCATACTATTGAGTCAAAAAGAACAAATTCGTCAACATTAAAAGAAAAATCAGAAGCTTAATTTATAATTACACAGGAATATAATAAGTCTTCATTAATTTCTAATAAGGTATTTTAAGATAAACATAAACTCTTTTTCTTTGCCAATAAATAATAAAATGCGGGGGATTCGTTTATTTCGACCAAACTGGCAATCTTTATTAAGTTGATAAATTCGAGGAACTGCTGTATGAAATATACTTCAAATACCTTACCGTTATTTGACATTATGACAATCGACTTATTTTTTATATTAATCTACGCACAAAACATGTAAATGTTCCATTTCATTATTTTTTATTTGAAGATTCCTTAATTCACCTTACAGATATTCAATATTATATTGTTTTAGTTCTTAGATTTAGATTTATTGCTGACATAATGTCCGAACTTTTTTTTGTTGACGGAGGAGAAATCACTGAATACCCCCTCCTCCGGGGAGAGGACGGCAGTTATGCGGGAGTTGCACCCGCTGAAACTCCCCCGGGTGTTCCTACTGACGCTGTGTTGAGGAGGCCCCGGGACAAACAAGATCTCAACCTTGGGCGCATAATGTCCGAACTAACGAAATGTTTTATAAAGGCTGTGGTCCACTTGATACTACAAATGCTTTGAAGCATTCTTTTTCTCCTTCTTTCTTCATTGAAAGAAAAAAGAAGAGGAATGCTTCAAAGCATTTGTATAGTTGCTTAGCACAACGTTTCGACCGGGATTCCAGTTCTTATCAAGTACACTTTATCGTTTATACGCTTTTGGCTGCAATCCCCTTGACAAATGTTTTGAAGCATTCCTCTTCTTTTTTCTTTCTATGAAGAAAGAAGGAGAAGAAGAACGCTTCAAAGCATTTGTAGTGTCAAGTGGACCACAACCTTTATCAAACATTTCGTTTGTTCGGACATTTTGTCAGCAATAAATCTAAATCTATAAAAAACTGAATATAATATTGAATATGTTTACATGTTTTGTGCGTAGATTAATATTAAAAATAATGCCAAATAACGGTAAAGTATTTGAAGTATATTTCATACAGCAGTTCTTCGAATTTATTTATTTTTCTTAATATTAGGATGTTTTATGTTGCAGAGAGGTGTTTCACAATTAAAGAAATACTGGTCTAACTTGAAACAACAAAACAAGAACATTTTAACAGCTGAAAGACAAGCAAGATTTCTTACTGGTGGAGGGCCACAAAAAAATGTTGGTGAAGTTGATTCAAATGTGTTAGACATAATACCTAGCCTTATGACTATAGCACCAACAATGTCTTTGAGTAATTTTACAAGGAATGAGTCTACAGGTACTATTAAAATGTTTTTAAATAATACATATAAATTTGTTAATAAAATTATTTGTCAAATAAATAAATAAAATTTATTATTTTAGATCGACAAAAAAAAATTTTTAAAGCAGTTAAGCAAAATAATTTAACAGTACTAAACGAGGTTTCTAATGAACAACATTTAAAGAAAACACCAATAAAAACACCAACTTTATCATGCAGTCAGCCTGAATCAGCATCTGACTTAAGTAAGCTAAAAATTAATTAATTTAAAATTAATTTAAAATCACAATTTTTCACAATCTATATATATAAGTCACGTCTGTCTGTCTGTCTGTACGCGAACTACTCATTCGTTAGTGGACCAAATTTTTACCAAAAGTATATGAAATAGGGGTAGAATTTTCCGGGGATGAAAATGTCGCGGCCAATTTTTTGCTACCGATTTTCTGGAAATCGATTTTTTTAATTTTTTTAATTTTTCGGGAAATAATCTACCGAATTCGGGAAATAATCGACCAAATTTCAAAGAATTGTATATGAAACAGGGGTAGAATTTCCCGGGGAGTGCCATAAAGTGTATAGTTTTTCGCTACCGATTTTCTGGAAACCGATTTTTGTAATTTTTCCAATTTTTCGGGAAATTGACCGAATCACATTCGTTAGTGGATCGAATTTTTACTAAAAATATATGAAGTAGGGGTAGAATTTTCCGGGGAGTGCCATAATGTGTATTGTTTTTTGTTACTGATTTTCTAGAAATCGGTTTTTTTATTTTTTCGGGAAATAATTGACCGAATCTCTTCGTTAGTGGACCGAATTTTTATCAAAAGTATATGAAATAGGGGTAGAATTTCCCGGGGAGTGCCATGGAGGGGGGAGAGAGGGGGAGAGAAAGAGAGAGAGGGAGAGAGGGGGAGAGAGAGGGAGAGAGGGGGAGAGAAGGAGAGAGAGGGGGAGAGAGAGGGAGAGAGAGGGAGAGAGGGGGAGAGAGGGGAGGGGGAGAGAGAGAGAGAGAGAGAGAGAGAGAGAGAGAGAGAGAGAGAGAGAGAGAGAGAGAGAGAGAGAGAGAGAGAGAGAGAGAGAGAGAGAGAGAGAGAGAGAGAGAGGGAGGGAGGGGAAAAGAGAGGGGGAGAGGGGGAGAGGGGGAGAGGGGAGAGAGGGGGAAAGAGGGAGAGAGAGAGAGAGAGAGAGAGAGAGAGAGAGAGAGAGAGAGAGAGAGAGAGAGAGAGAGAGAGAGAGAGAGAGAGAGAGAGAGAGAGAGAGAGAGATATATATATATATATATAGAGAGAGAGAGAGAGAGAGAGAGAGAGAGAGAGAGAGAGAGAGATTGATTGATTGATTAATATATTTATATGCCCAAGCATCGCTAAAGGGCAAAGGTATTAAAGTAGTAACAATATTATAACAATAATAAAGAGTAAATGCTCTCAAACATATCAAAAAGCTAACAAACTGCATACAATAATAACAGGATATATACTACAGTATAGCAATATAAACAATGGCTAATTCCAATGAATCTTAATACTAAGCTTAAGAACTAAAAACAATAATAACAAGAGGTACACTATATTACAATGAACTTAGACTATGCTTACAGTTAACTGAATATACATGAAGGCAGCTGCACTAGTCAGATTCGGATGCAATCAGATACGAACGGAGAAGATTTTTAAAACCAGCTAGTGAAGACGCCGATGTAATGCCATCAGGAAGAGAGTGCCAAAAATAAATTGAAGATAGTCGGAAGGAGTTACGGTAGGTAGTGGTTCTATGGAAAGGAATGTGAAAAGTGTGTGATGATGTGGATAAACGGTCCGATCTCCTCAAAGCTGGATCGAGAGGAATGAAGAGTTCCTTCAGGTAAGGAGAATGCATATGCAGAATGCGATAAGTCTGACAGCCAAGAAAATAAAGCCTTCTATTCTCGACCGAAAGCCATCCCAAACGACGTCTAAACGGAGTAACATGCTCATCTCGCCTCAGATTAAAAATAAATCTGATGCAACAATTAACGAGTCTCTGTAATTTTGTGTTCAATTCGTTACTCAAGTTGTGGTAAACAAGACAACAGTAATCTATATGTGGTAAGATTAAAGTGTTAACAAGCTTGATTCTAAGCGCAGTGGAGAGAGAGTTCTTGTTAAACTTAAGTTTATACAGAGCATGATGAACACTTTGCGAGACATGCAAGACATGCTTTTTCCATGAAAGGTTGGACATTAGAATAACACCCAAATTTCTTACGTCACTCACAAATGGCAGAGGTGTTCGGTCGACAATGATCGGTGGTAGAAGGGTGATATCTATATTATTAACATGAGCCCGACTAGCAAATATAATAACCTTGGACTTAGAGAGGTTAAGTTTAAGACCATTGACATTAGCATATTCAAAGATGGCTTGCGCATCCCTAGAGATCAACCCGAGTCCGTGAAGAAGATCAGCCGGTGGACAAGAGAAATATATTTGCTTGTCATCGGCAAAAAGCATATAATTAGAGTAGGATAAAACTTTACTAATATCGTTAATGAAGAGAGAAAATAGCAGTGGGCCAAGTACAGAACCCTGAGGTACACCCAGGGACGTGGATAGCCAGTCGGAAAACCTCCCCGCATCATCAACCACGGCCTGGGAACGACCAGTTAAGTACCAAAAAATCCACGTAATCACGGCATCAAAGAAACCAATTTCTTTTAATTTAATAAGTAATCGAAGATGCGGAACAGTGTCAAATGCCTTACTAAAGTCAAATAAAATCATGATCATAATATGTCCAATTTCAATTGCCTCTCTGATGTCGTCACAAACACGCAAAAGAGCAGACTGAGTATTATGACCGGATCGATATGCAGACTGCCTAGGATTCAGGAGATTATGCTCATTTAAATAATCGGTTATCTGTTTAGCAACAATCCTCTCAAGAATTTTAGACAACTCTGGCAGGTTTGCAATCGGTCGCGTGTCAGACGGAGACAGAGGAGTGCGAATCTTCGAAAGTGGGCGAATCAAAGCACGTTTCCATTGAGATGGAAACGAAGAAGTCTCCAATGAGCGGTTAAATAAAGCCGTAAGACATGATGCAATCGTAGGCCATGCAATGCGCAGAATGTAAAGGGGTATGCCATCAGACCCCGATGCGTAAGAATAAAGAGGTCTCATAGAAATGAGTTTAAAGACCATGTCTGGTGTAATAGCAGAAAAAACAAACTCAGGACGACAAGATGGACGAGCCACCTGATCAATGGCAGAAATAGTCAACATATAAGCAAGGCAACTGAGCATTAGAGACTGTAACATAAAATGAATTTAGTTGATTAGGTGTAAAAAAATGTAAAGGAGATACGAGAGTTGATTTAACAAGACCAAGACTAGCTAGTTCACGCCAAAGTTTAGCCGGATCAGTGATGTTTTTAAGAGAGTTTAAATGAAACTCACTTTTAGCTAGTTTGATATCTTTATTAAGCTGGTTACGAAAAGATTTGTAAGTAGCATAGCCCAGTAAACTGTTAGATCGTTTTGCCTGCTTATATAATTGATTGCAAGTACAAATCCTGGTCTTAATTTCATTAGTAAGCCACCGCGCAGGAGGTCTCTTAATCACCAAGACATGAGTAGGAGCAAATATATCAAGTGCCTTTAACAGGCTGCGAGACAACACATCACAGAATCCATCAACATCGGCCTCGTTAAATACTCCCTCAATCTCAGCTCGCACCACACCAGCAATAGATCCAAGATATTCGGAAAACTCAGAACAATCAATACCTCTGTAATTGCGACGAGTGATCGAACGCTCAGAAATCGGGTTAGCATTAAGTGACATAGATAACTCTATGAGATCATGACCAGCAATAAAAGGACTCGAAGATTTAGTGAAAGATAAAACCTTATCAACGTCATCCACAACCAAAACATCAAGCCATGAGTCCGATGTCGCAGTATGATAAGTAGGTTCAGAGTTGACAATGTGTAAGGACAAGCTAGACATAAGTTCACGCAAATAATCTGATTCATAATTGGCGAAAGACAGATTGCAGTTTAAATCGCCACCAATAATTATATTTTTATAAAGATGTGAGACACTAATTAGTGACTCAACAAAATCATGCAAGAGGAGACCTTTAGGTCTTCTATAAATGGACGCAAATAGTACCGATACACCATCAGGCATACGAACATCTATAAGAAGATATTCCGGTATATTATTGCAGAGATTGTTGTTAGAGGTAGCTATAATTTTTACTTTAAGCGATTTATGTACATAGCAAGCTACCCCTCCGCCCATCCGTCCCACTCTGTCATGACGAATCAAAAAGTAATCGTCTAATGCTACGAGATCATCTGATATATTAGCATTAAGCCACGTTTCGGAAATAGAAATAATGTGATAGAAATAAATACTGAAATAAAGCTTAATAAACTCTATATGTCCCCGCAAGGAATTCGCATTAAACTGTGCCGCGCGAAAATTAGACGAGACACGGGTTAAGCCACTATGAGCCGCAGAAGCCGGTTACATTACCAGTGCAATCCAGTCAAACCAATTTAGATAAGTCATTTATAGAGTCAATGTGTATAATAGGGGTGCCATCAGAGGATCTGACACAAATTCGACCCTGTCTCATCCAAACATATTTGCAGGATTTCTCCTTGGCGACGCGTTTCACCTGCTGCAGCAAGTCGTACGTGGCCCTGGGTAGCATCTCATTTACGTATAGGTTCTGATCCGAATCATTTGCACACACTTCCCGCTGCTTTAATACTCGTTTAGCACGCTTTTTCGCAATAATAGCATCACGGACAGCACCAGAGGATAGAGTGACCACAAGCGATAGTAGATTTTCGGCATTCGAGGAACAGCCCGGAGTTACATTAGGCGGTGCTTTACGTGTCATGGATCTCACATCAAGAACATGACCGGAGAGACCTCGACTGTCAAGGACACCAAGTACATTATTGACAAGCTCTGTTGGAGAAATCGACAGCGCCGAGAGAGAGAGAGAGAGAGAGAGAGAGAGAGAGAGAGAGAGAGAGAGAGAGAGAGAGAGAGAGAGAGAGAGAGAGACTATTTGCGTGTCTTATTACATATGTCCCCCGGGGCGAAGCCCGGGTAACCAGCTAGTATATTGATAAGATTAGTATTATGTTAATTGTATATTTCTTTTTTTTTCAGATAATATATTGATCGAGGTAGACGAGAACGATAGTGATGTAGAAAATTTATACTCAATTCTTCCTGAAGAAGAGAATATACAGGAAGAGCCTAATAAACAATCTAGTAAGAAAATACCAAACGTTATTTAAAATTAAATACTGTTTAAAAAAACACTTTTAATATTTAAATGCAACTTAAAATTATGTTTCAGATGTAATGTCTAATAAAAAAATATATATATCTTGATTTAAAGAGAACAAATCATACGGACTCATTAAACTTTACATCAAAAAAGTCGAAAGTGGATAGAACCCAGGTAGCAAGCACTCGTCATTTTGACGTCAATATTTGGTCATAATTGGTCAGTAACGTCATTCGTCGATTAAGTGACGTATATTTAACGTCATGTTTTAATACGTCAAAAAGACTTTGTAAAATGACATTATATAGACGTTTAATTGACTACCCAAGTAGCAGACAGTCGTCATAATGACGTGATTTTTACATCATTTTATGACGCATGTTACGTTATTTATTTCTAAAGTTTAACGTAAAAATGACGTATTTTTTACAGTATTTTTCACGGGAATATTCCTACATTTATAGTGTTTCGTAACTTTATGATTGAAGTGGTGAATTTATGGTATAAGTGGATCTAGTTGCGTGTGTATAATCATAGTTTTATGACAACTATTTCATGCAGTGTTATAACTATCAAGAAGATATCATTACAAGATTTTTGAACAATTTAAAGATGTACCGTTATAGACAAGTACAGTTAATAAGGAAGCATCAGGGTTAGAAGATCGTCACTGTCCACTGGATCATCGAAGTCAAGCGACACGGGCGCGGTACTGTACTAGGATGGGTGACCGTCTTGAGACAGCGGGCTATACACACACGATATGTAAAGAAACAGTTAAAATGCTTTTTTTTTCTTAGATATAGAAAAAGAACGTTTTTTTTTTATAAACGTTTATCATGTGGACATTTTAAAATTTTAATTTCATAAAAAAACATTTCTAAAAACCGGTATGTCGTACATTGGACCTATTTTTGCCGTCAATAAAACGTCAGAAAATGACGTCGTTGGTATGTGACTTAGGACCGTGAAAAATACGTCATTTTTACGTTAAACTTTAGGAATAAATGACGTAACATACGTCATAAAATGACGTAAGAATCACGTCATTATGACGACTGTCTGCTACCTGGGAAGTAACGTAATATGTGAAAAAGAATTAGAGTTAGCAAATATTAAGATCAATCATGAAATCGAAATATGTCAATTAAGGAACGTGAAGAGTTCATAAATGAATTAACAGTTAGAAAATTATTATTAGAGGAAAAGGAATTAAAAAAGCGAGTAAAATTAATGAAGTTTTGAGCTGAAAAAGAGATGTAAGTAATTACTTATTTTTTTTATTAAATTAAATAATTTATCATATTTAAAATTCGAATGTAATTAAATTTGGGAATAAGAGCCAATTGACTCTTATTGCCAAATTTATATAACTAGATTTGAATTTTTTATATAGAAAGCCTTCATATATCTGTTTAATAAATAATTTACATTTTTTTTATTTTAAGGGCCCTAATTATTTTTCAGATGATGACAATTGAACAAACTGAAATCTCGGGCCGAAGCGAAGAGGGATCATTGTGCGTTGGAAGCAGTTCGAACAACTCGTTAAACAGAGCCTAGTTTACATCGATCTCTTGATACACGTATCAATTAGTATAATTAAGCTGATCAGCCAATAATCAAACTAATTTACTAGTTATTTACTATTTAATACGCGTGTCAAGTGATCGATGTAAACTAAGTTATTAAATATTATTTCAAATATTTTCGCGATAACTATAAATATATCGTAGAAATGCTGTTTTTCTTGTTATTGTTTTTCCAGTGGTAGTGGAATCATTTACAAATACCGGTTGATTAGCCTTCGCGCGTGTTCTAATCTTACAATTAGACTGACAACTGAAATGTTAGATAATTTGTGTCGTAATTTGATGATAACTAGTATTTACGTTATCTTTCATCGCGTTAGAAGCATGATAAAAATTTTTTACGAGCAACTGTACCGGATCTTCGTAATGAATGTACGACGAAAGCCATTACGGTGATTCTCCGTAACAAAAGGGTTAATTGTTGCGTTTTGCTATATATTTCTCTTTTTTTTTGTATCGATGCGCAGGACCATAATTGACCGAGTTCTCGTACCTTAATCCCTAGGAAAAAGGTATGGATAACAATAGGTATATAGATAACAGATATTGAAAAATTTTATTGCACACATTGTATTCGCGATACGATGCATCTTAATACAATATCTCTACGTTTAACTCGTTTACTTTTTATATAAAAATAAAATTTAAATTTATATGAAAATAAATTTGAATATCAAATCATATAATAATGTGTATTATATTAAACTCCTTTCTTTTTTTGTATATACTAATTGTTTATTAACAATCAACTATCGATCATTTATTGCTTGGTAACTATAGCGGATTGTTAACCAAATCTGTAGTTTTATCTCGCAATTTTCATTTCACGCGTAGGATTTCAAAAAATAAAAAAGAAGCAATTAAAACCATATAATTTATTCTTAATAAGAGGTAAGTCCTACAGATTCTTTACAGATATCAACTCTTTTACGCGAACGCACGAGTTGCGAGTACTCGAAATTTTGAGATCTCAATAACGAGTGAACGGATCAAGTTCTAAGTAGGCTTGATCGATAGCTTGGGGTCGATTTGGGGGGGGGAGGGCGTTAATCCCGGATTTTTGTGTTTTTATTTTACATATATACATAATAACATTCTTATTTATTTAACTTATATTAATTTATAATAATAAATACGACCGCATAAACATAATAACATATTGTATATTATTATTTCATTATTACTGTACTATATTACTATATACATTTTAGATAAGAACATGGAATTAAATAATATATATGGTCAATTTGACATCAATTTATTTGACACGTCTGATTCATCTTCGGATGACGAGCATATTGATCAAATTCGAATAATTCGTGTAAAACGTTATATTCGAGATGCGATGGATCTATTCACTGCCTACCGCGAATATGAATTTTATCTTAGATATAGATTTTCAAAAAATTGTGTTATGAACGGATTATTGCCTTTAGTCGTTGAAAGTTTAACAAAGCCTGATAATCGAGGTCTACCGATTGATCCAGTTATCAAATTGCTTATTTGTTTACGATTTTATGCTACTGCAGTTTTCAGGTAATTTTCTATAATGCATCTTCAAACATTAAAGTAAAACAGTACAAATATGTTTAATATATTGTTTCATAATTTATTATTTAGACAGTAAATGGAGATCTCATGGTATTATCACAACCGACAATAAGCAGGATTGTGTTTAGAGTAACAATTGTATTAGCAACTTATTTAAATACTTGTGTAAAATTTACAACAAACCAAGCAGCCATTCAGGAAAATAGAAGACTCTTTAAAGAGTTAGGGTATGGACAAGGAGCTATTGGACTTCCTCATATTGATGGAGCGATAGATTGCACCCATATAAGACTAGTAGGTAACAATTTTGGAGGACTTGCTGAAACATACAGAAACAGAAAAGGATATTTTTCTTTGAATGTCCAGGTAAAAATATGGTATTGAATAATATATATAAGGGGGTGAAAGCCGTATGTAGTAATGCAAGTCAAGTTTTCAAACTATTGATTTGTGTGTATAAGTGCAATCTATATTGTATAGCACGCATCTGTATAATCAATATTTGACAAAACTTGACTTACGTTCATGCTCTAAACCAAAAAATTGAATAGAAATCGTAATGCGCAAAAAAAATTAAAATTAATCATGAAATCAAAATGTGTCAATTAATATGAGAAATAAACGTGAAGAATTAATAAATAAATTGACAAAATTATTATTAGAGGAAAAAGAACTACAAGAGCGAGTAAAATTAGCAAAACTCTTCAGAGATATGTGTAATTATTTATTTTTTACTATAAAGTTTTCACACCATCATATAACGTATATAGGGTGTCACCTATAGAATTCACGCTCACTATTTACACAGCAATATTCCTCATCAAAAATTTAGTTAAAAATTCCTGAGCCATTTTCTTCTACAATACTTAGTAATTATTGAGTAAAATCAATCCACTCAGCGCAGTCCTTTAGCCGACTGTACGTCAGTGAGCCGCGCGCCTGGTAGTATGAATGAGCGTACACTGGCCCGGTTAAAAGACAGTGCTGATTGGATTGACTTTACTCAATAATTACTATTTTGCTAAGTATTATAGAAAAAAAATGACTCAGAACTTTTTGACTCAATTAACTCAACTTGACTCATTAACTTTTGCTCATTTTTTATTATTTTTTTTACTTTTTGTGTAAAAGGCTATTGTGGGACCACGAATTGCCACGAATGGAATTTTTGGACCTTGTCCCAGAATGGCCTGGAAGTCAACACGACAGCCGAATCTTTCATAATTCTTGAGTTTTTATGAGATATCAACAACGCGAATTAACAGGAATGTTGATTGGAGATGCAGGATATCCTTGTCTGCCATTTCTTTTGACACCCTTTAGAAACCCACAGAATGAAGAAGAACAGAGGTAAAGAGAAGAAAAGAGAGTAATTGTAAACTTTGACCATAGAAAGATAGAAATTGGGCAATGATGAGAGAACAATGCAATTATTAGTGCGTGAAAAGTCAGAAAGACAATAATTTAATATTTGTAAAAAGATATAAGCGCGAATGTTTAAGCCGACTTCGCTTTAAGTCATCTTCAGCGATGTAACAAAGTGAAAAATAAAAGTTTATATCTCATGCTCCACATTTGTTTTGCTTCTTGATGGTGTGATGAGGAAGCCTTACAAATAGAACCAGAATAGAAATAGTCTGCGACTACGTGATTTTATTTTACACTTTGTGACATCGCTGAAGATAGCTTAAGCGGAGCCAAAAACGTTCGCGCTTATGTATCTTTAAAAATATTTAATTATTGTCTGTTTGACTTTTCACGCACTAATAACCGCGTTGTTCTTTCATTGCCCAATTATTATCTTTTTATGGTTGATTTTCGATAAACCTATATTTAATTGTCGTTTAATTTAAATTTTAATAAGTCGTTAAAAAGTATTTAGTATTAGATATATAATAAGAGTATATAGTAAATAATATATTTCATTACATACAGATATAATGTAATTCAATCACGAACGAGGATGGTTGTTGAGAGAACGTTTGGAGTTTGGAAGCGACGATTTCCTTGCTTAGCAAGAGGATTGTCTTTAAAACTTATTACCTGTACAGCAGTTGTTTCAGCTTGTGCAGTTTTGCACAATTTATCCTTACAATTTAGAGATATTCTCCCAAAAGATCCAGATGATGATGCAATTGAAAATGTTGAAGAATTGCATTATAATGATCCTCATTGGCAGCCTGCTGATGGTTTTATTGTTAGACAGAACGTAGTTCGAGATTTGTTCCAGTAATTTACGAACAATATCCTCTACGTTTCCATACGTTTGTTGCCTTGCAAAATCCATTGTGATCTTAGAGAGAATTCACACTTTGGCAGAATAGCAGAAAGCAGAAAAGCAGCAGCCAATCAGGACTTGAGCTGATAGTAAGCATACTACAGTATGCATGCACAGTACATTCTGCTTATTACTAGCGCAAGTCCTGATTGGCTGCTGCTTTTTTTTCTGCTATTCTGCCAAGGTGTGAATTCTCCCTTAGACCCTCATCTAAAAAATAATTGTTCTCCTCTAATATATATATATATATATATATATATATATTATATATTATATATATATTAATATATATATATTATATATATATATTATATAATATATATATATATATATATATATATATATATATATATATATATATATATATAATATAATATAATATATATATATATATTAATTTCCATGTACGTTTTAACGTTGCAAATATTATGCCGCGTTTTTACGCGTAAAAAATAAATATTAAATAAAATATGTTATTATAAAAAAGATTATTAGTATGGTTACTGGAAATAATATTTTCTTATCCTTTACATGTATATATGTAATTCAAATAAATGTATAATTGATGAAAACTTGTTTTAAATTATTCATTAAGAGAGAATCGATCTTCACCATGGACGCTTTTATTATAACTTATTTTAAAAGAATAAGAAAACAATTTTTTACAAAACAGCAGGTCCCCAATAACTATCTAAAGTTAACGGTCCTTGTATTTCGACTCCTTTTTCTTTTGTGACAATGCCAATGATGATACTAAAAAACAGAGCAGATTGATGACAATACAATTAAAATTATTAATTACACACGTACGAATTTTAATAGCTTACCTTTGGGAAAGATCTTGCGTCTCTGTAGAAAAGAACTTGCATTACTTTGTACAGAAGTTCGATAGCTTCCTCCTTATTCATTTGGTTATTATCCTCGTAAGCTTTTCTCAATATAGGCGTTGCCATGTAAGCACCGTATCCAGTCGCAATAACAGGATCGTTGTAAGCTGTCCCAAGCTTATCCACAGTTCCTAAAATCTGAAAAGGCAAAACTCCGATTTACGATGTACTTGAAGACACGAAGTATGTTGAAGAAACATACACTTACGGTTCTCCATTTTCCAAATCAGCAATAATAAAATTGTTCCAAAACGGATCGAAATTTGATCGTCTGTTATACATGACACGCGTTAGCCAGCAAAGTAATGCCTTTGGCTTTAAACTAAATCCATCATCCAAGCATTGCTTCTCGAGACTGAAACAAAAGTGTTGACGTAAATTAGCGCTTTTGATACTTATTGGAAACTGTAATGTATTCTTATATCGTACAATAACTTTACAAAACTTTTATTAGTTTATTACATAGCACTCTATGTAATAAACTAAGATGTATTAATTAAAGAATATTAAAGACATGAAAAAAAAACTATGCTGAGACTCACATCTTTCTTTCCACATAGCTCTTGATGCACTGCAAATCCACATAACCTCCGGACGCACCAAGGATGATGTTATCATTAACTTTCATAAGACGTTCCAGATTTCTGTAACGAGCGAGTGATCCGTAAGATCCTAGGACGTCTGCCGCTATAATTCCATCTTTGAATTGTATGCCAATGATGTAAATAATAGAATGAGAGTTAAAATAAGCACTTATCATATCTTCATACTGTAAAGTAATAAATGTACAATCGAATTTCCCGCGTAGCGAGCGCTGTCCTCGAACTAGAGTTGAGATTTTCACTCCGTGGCGCCGCCGGAAGGCATTGTCTGAAACAATAACTTGGGTTGCTAGACGGCCGCGATTGGTCGATTCGAATGGAAGAGGATCACGCGTTAACAAGTGATTTTAAAAAGACGGTTGCGTGCGTGTTCGTGCAGGTTCAAGCGCGATCCGTGCAGGAGAGAGTTCGTTGCGAGTAAGCGCCTAGACAAGACGTACGTGCGGAAGACTCTAAGCCGAAGACTCTAAGCGGAAGACTCTAATATGTATTTCCGACGTTACTTCAATTACGGTTTTACTCGTAAGTCCGTGCAATGGACTTCTTGCGGTTAATGTGTTGAATGGAAATATATATATTAAACTGAACTCGTCATTTCCTTCACTTTAACCCGCTCATATCCTACGTGTCTTACGCTTCGCGTTACGTACATATTATTGCCATCCTCACCTCTCAGCAGAGAGTTATTAACAATATCAAGCTAAATCTAACATTAAATCTTACAGTTCAGAAGTGGGATAGAAATCCGCGAGTGCGGCCATTAGTGTCGTTGGATCAGTGTCCGTTTTACGATACTTGACTTTCGCCGCGGTAACCCTTGTACTCTGTTCTCGTAATATACAGCGAAATTACACCGAGAGGTTCGTAGACACTCTCGTTAGATTTATTGCAACCGTCAGAGATATGCATGATTTGAAATAGATGTATTTAAAATAGAAATACAAAATGCAAAATACCTATTTTGCATTTGCATTTTGCTCGGGGGGCGGTAGAGCCGTACCCGGATTTGCAAAAAACGCGAACTCGAAGGACCAGGGAAGTGGTGTAAAGACTCCCCAAGCGAGATAATTAAGCGAAGTGCGACTCACCGTTCGTTGTGCCGTCGACTCCTGTAGAATTCGTCTCTCGGGCGAGCTCGTGAACGTCACGGCAGCAAGCAGGCAAGCGGAGTAGTAGCAGGCAGGCCGCAAGCAAGCAATAGGCAGCAAGTAAGGCAATAGGCAGCAAACGAGGCAAGCAGAGAAAATAGGCGATCACACTAGCAGGCAGTTAACTTAATCTCTCTCTCGAGCTCCGGAATATCCAAGCCCGTGTGCTCCGAGACGTCGAGACGTCGCGACGGTTAGACGATGAGTGAAAAAAAGTGCTCGCGGCGCTGGAACAGTGTCGCGAGCGAGTACTCGTTCTTCAGGCGGGTGTCCTCGGGGGGGGGGGGGGGGTGAACGAGGGCAGCACCGATTGGTGAGTCGCGCAAATATCGATTCCGCGTCGATCGCGATCCGCCGACGTTTCGCGCGAGTCACCGATATGCTTAAATACTAGGTATGCGAAAGACTACTAGATACAACGGATACAAACGGGACTAAACTAACGATTACGATACATGCACCTACATACAGTTTGGTGAGCGCCAAACACATTTAAAATGCATTTTTTCAAATCCTATTTTATATTTTTAATTAAATAGATTTTATTTCCTATTTTTTATTTTCAAAATACATTCAAAATACATTTTTCTCACTCGAGATATTGATATGATGTGATGTATTCAGAGACCCGAAATCGGCAGCCATCTTGAGCCCATTGTAAAGCCTTGTGTACACGATAGTAGAAATCGGTCCGAGTTTCGGTTTAAGCCAATCAACTTGCAGCTCTTACAGAAAAGCAGCAGTTTCATTGGCTTAAACCGAAACTCGGACCGATTTCTAGTATCATGTATCATGTACACAAGGCTTAAGATTTGGCAACATTAAGGTGTAGCACATATGTCTATGGTGCAGCTCTTTTCTTCATAGAAGCAGCACAATAAAGGTGGAAGCACATAAAATTATATATACATCTTTATTAATAGAAAAAGAACGCTGCATATGGACCCCTTCTGTCTTTGTCTATGCGCGCATGCGAGACAAAGACAGAAGGGGCCCACCTGCAGCGTTCTCTTTCTATTCTTCTCGTTCTTCCTCTATCGCTTTTTCAGCTCGCTTGCGCACTCTATTCTTCTATCTTCTATCTCTATGGTTTGAAAGTTTGAACGCGCCTTTTGATTGTGTAACGTTAGGTTAGTACTAGTAGTAAATATACCGGCGTGTTTGTGAATAACGGAAATACGAAATTACGCAGACTTATATTTTATATTCTTGTTATTATATAATTTGGCGTTTTTGTGAAGAGCTTTTTGTTTGTTTGCTGAAAATGAATGTTGAAAAAATGTAAGTATTATTCTTATTAATATTCCAAGAAAATAAGCCATTGTTTTAAGATGAAGGTTATGTCATAGACAATAAATGGATTTTTAGTATTTTCACCTAGTATCTGTCTATCTGTGTTAATTGTTCATGATTTTTTCTTCATCAAATAGCTTGTACACTTTTACTTTTTCTAATCCCTACAAATTGAACAATAAAAATAATTTGGATGTATACAGAAGTCTTTATTTTATCAAAGTTTCTTATTGTTATTATATTATTCTATAAGTTCATAGTGCCACAGATAAATACGGTAGTTAGGTTAGGGGTATAGGTGTTATTTATAGATAAAAATTCATTAATTTGTCTATATAATATTTATTTGTGTATACAAGCGAAATTATTTATCAATTATTTTTTTAAATTAAAGAAACATGATGTGAATTGTTGGTTGCATCATAAAATATTTACACCTTTACTTTGTTTTTATGTAAATTTAATTATTAACATTTTTTTTAGAGATGAAAATTTGCCACTAATTTAAACATTTCTTTAAAGATGTGAAAAAGCATGATGATAATGAAAATGTATCTGCCGTGTGTACAACATGTGCAAAAACATTAAAGGGAAGTCTTGTTGCCACCACAAACTTTTTAAGTCATTTAAAAGTGCCCAGTCAGAAATGTAACCTTGATTCAAGGTTGATTCAACGTCGATATGGTTGACAGCTGGTTGAGTCGATAAGAAAGTCGATATTCCTGCAATATCGATCATGTCCAGTGTCGATTCAAGGTTGATTCAACGACAAAGCGATTAATAGCGCTGTTTTGAGTGCGCACTTATAAAATTTGATCAGATTATATATATCTTTAGATTTTAATCTTAAAAAATATTACATAAACAAATATTTACATAAACAATTTCGTGTTTATGTAAATTGTACAAAATAATTTTATGGACGTTTAAGAAATGGCGTAATTGCGCGATTAATCACATGTATAAATATAGATTTTATATATAGGACCTATCCAGACAAACACTGCATAGCTCTAATCTGTGTGTGTGTGTGGGGGGGAGGTGGATATGCGCGCGCGCGTGCATAAACCATGCATATATCTATAAAGTAAATAAATTATACAATTGAATTTTACAATCACGCGCGTAAAATAAGACTGGATAATTTTCTGTGTATATATATATATATATATATATATATAACCATATATATATATATATATATATATGGTTATATATAAAGTTATGCAAAGTCCGGATTGACCCTGGAGGCCATACTGTATGAAATCTGCAAAAATTACGACTTGCGAATTATAAACGAGTCTATAAGAAAACACATACGTATACATAATGCAACATTAAAATAATTTATTTAATCATATGATTGACATGCAAGCTCATCGGTGTTCGCATTCAGTAACCGCTTGTAAAAAGTTTTCACGGACCCGCGGTTGAATAGCGCGCCATAAGCGGCGTTGCTGTGATCGTAGATCAAGTGGAGGGGATGTAGGATTCCGACCGGAAACATGTGTTAGCGCACGACTTGCACGTTCACGTTGGACGGTCCGCGCTGCACGGTCGGCACGGTATGAATATTGAAGTATTTTTTTATGGTCACAATTTATATAATGGACATTGATACTAAGCGGGTAAGTACTATTTTTCTTATACTTGATTGTTTTTATTTTTATGTAAAATAATAATAATAGGGTAGATAATTTAGACGTACGGTTATTAAGCTTTTGTAAGTACATAACCTATGATATAGCTAACAAACGTTTTCCCTGCGATATCTTGTTGACAACATATTATATGATTCATATATAAATTGTTTTTTTGGGAATAAATCGTGCGTGAAAGGATATGTTTATTGAAGTCCATCCCAATTTATTTCTTAATATCGTCTTTCTCACGAGTCGACTCCCTGTCTCTCTGTCTCCGGGGTCTCGCAATCCGGACTTCGTGCCCTTCGAGAAGTCGCTCGTCGGATCATATTTCGCTCGGTTTGATGTTATTAGTTATCGTTTGTGTCATGCCTGTAACGTTCCCGCTTATTGTTGCCTGTATTTATGTTTTTCCCATGTAACGTCTTTCGCTATTTTTCGACCTCGTTATTTCTTTCAATTAGACTGTTTCGCCGGTCAGGTATATGGCGATAATCGCCACAGTTTAATTAAAAATTATGGCAGCTTTATGACTCCTGCACACAGAACGCGACAAACGTTTTACTGCATCCTGTGTGCAGCAGCCTGGTAGCTGCATTTCAATATTCACTGGCAATACTGAAAATCTACAATAATTCGCACATAATATGTACTATAGATTTGCAGTACTGGCACTAAAGATTAGAACACGCACAGCATGTGTATGCAATATATTTTTCTTTCCATCTTGTGGCAATATAAATATATATGTATACGTTATACTTTTTGTGTGTGAAAGTATTTTTGCTTTGAATAGCAAAGTGAATATACATATCTATATATATAATCAGTTGTGTTATATTGTCCTTATAAACAAAGAAAATAGTTTTTAGTTTTATTTTTTTATCATGTATGTCGATTCTCGTTTCTTTGTAGCGCTATAAACGTAGTTGGAAGGAGAAGGCTGAGAGAAAAGTTATAAAAAAATTAAAAGTTCAAGAGCAACAAAATTATGTTTCGAAAAGTCCATAGATTACTGGAACCAAAATGCAATAGTTCGAGCAACAGCAATAACAATAAGGACCACGCACACAAACACTGGAATCTAAACCCCGGTCAAATTTCTCCAAACTTTGGGATTTTTTAGTTTATGACCCCTCGATCAAAAGTCCTTATGGGCCAGAACCTCCAAGAAGTCATGGAAAAGAGTTATGGGGTATGGAAGTCGACGGAATATAAGTAGTCGAGTATACACGTTTTTACCTTTGAAATGTCTCAAATTCAAGGGGATCTATTATGATAACTAATGGGACAAAACTTCTTGAACTTGGAGAGGACTATCTGATAGTTTGGACCAATCTTGGTCATAAAGTCTAACTAGGGTCCGGTAGGGCCCAGTAAGGGCCGAGCCAGGTTTTTAGGATGGAAACCTGGAGTCATCGCAGAATCAGATTCTGTGACTAGAAATATATTCAGATATCATACTAACATTTCATAACCGACCCGAACAATTAAAGCAAGATCCGGTGTGAATCCGATCAATTAAGGCAAGATCCAGTGTGGACCCGACCGGTTAAGGTAAGATCCGGTGTGGACCCAATCAATTAAAGCAAGATCCGGCGTGGACCCAACCAGTTAAAGCAAGATCCGGTATGGACCCGATCAATTAAGGCAAGACCACCCGTGTGGACCCAACCAGTTAAGGCAAGATCCGGTATGGACCCGATTAATTAAAGTAAGACTCGTGTGGACCCGATTAATTAAGGCAAGATCCGATATGGACCCGATCAATTAAAGTAAGACCCGTGTGGACTCAACCAGTTTAAGGCAAGATCCGGTGTGAACCCGATCAATTAAGGCAAGATCCAGTGTGGACCCCGACCGGTTAAGGCAAGATCCGGTGTGAACCCGATCAATTAAAGTAAGACCCGTGTGGACCCAACACGTTAAGGCAAGATCCGGTGTGAATCCGATCAATTAAGGCAAAATCCAGTGTGGACCCGACCGGTTAAGGTAAGATCCGGTGTGGACCCGACCGGTTAAGGTAAGATCCGGTGTGGACCCGATTAATTAAGGCAAGACTCGTGTGGACCCGATTAATTAAGGCAAGATCCGATATGGACCCGATCAATTAAGGCAAGACCCGTGTGGACCCAACCAGTTAAGGCAAAATCGGGTCCACACCGAATCTTTCCTTAATTGGTCGGGTCCACACCGGATCTTGCTTTAATTGTTTGGGTCGGTTATGAAATGTTAGTACCATATCTGAATATATTCCTAGTCATAGAATCTAATTCTGCGATGAATCCAGGTTTCCATCATAAAAACCTGACTTGGCCCTTACTGGACCCTACCAGACCCTAGTTAAACTTTATAGCCAAAATAGCATTAGTTATCATAATAAATCCCCTCGAATTCGAGACAATTTAAGGATAAAAACGTGTATACTCGACTACTTATATTTCGTCGACTTCGATACCCTATAACTGTTTTCCATGACTTCCTAGAGGTTCGGGCCCATAAGGACTTTTGATCGGGGAGTCATAAGCTAAAAAATCCCAAAGTTTGGAGAAATTTGACCGGGGCCCAGATTCCAGTGTTTGTGTGCGTGGTCCTTTGTCAGTTTTAATAGAATCTGAAGAAGAGGAAAATTTGCAACTTAATGAATTAATAGATTTTAATCAGCATTCTCAAAGTGAGCTTGAGATTTAAGAAGATATAGCTTTTGAAAGACTTTCAAATGTCATAAGTTCTGTTGAAAATATAGATAAAAGTGAAATAGAGGTGAAAATGAAAGTATAGATGAGAGTGAAAATACAGATGAAAATATAAATGAAAGTGAAAATAGAGATGAAAATGAAAGTATAGATGAGAGTGAAAATAGAGACGAAAATGAAAATATAAATGAAAGTGAAAATACAGATGAAAAGCAGAAAGAAAATTATGTTTTATTAGCTTTACGTAAATGGGTTTATCAGGTGGTGTTATTTCCATGTCTAAAATAGATGAATTACTTGCGAAACTTCGACCTGTATTTAATAATCTGCCTAAAAGTTATAAAACTTTACTGAAAACTGATGATGTACATATTACTCACTTTGAAAATGGAGGACAATTTTGGTATCGAGGAATAAAAAATTATTTGGATGGACTTACTTTAGAAAATTACTTGCAAGTGAAAAAAAAAATTGAAATAGATATTAATACTGACGGACTCCCCCTTTTTCGGAGTTCAAAGAAAAAGTTTTGGCCAATATTAGGACATCTCGTAAGAACTAAAAATGAACCCTTTGTTATTGCTATTTATTTTGGAAATTCTGATCCGAATAATGTACAAAAGTTTTTACAAGATTTTGTAAATGAAGCTGATAATCTAATTACTAATGGTTATATACGAAATGAAAGAATTTATGACTTTTTAATTAGACATTATGTTCTTGATGCTCCAGCTAGAAAATTAATAAAATGTTGTATAGGTCATAATGGATATGCTTCTTGTAAGAAATGTACGGTATGGGGAGAACAATTTGATCATAGACAAACGTATGTTGATCTACATGCTCCTTTAAGAACTGACAAAAGTTTTGAAAATCAAATGCAGCCTCGTCATCATAAAGGAATATCACCTCTTCTTCAACTCAATACTGTAGGATCGTAACGGAAGACACGAGGTGTATTAGGAATAAGCAAAGAAATTTTATTATTAACGAAGCGCACAAACGTCTTGGTCGTAGAGCTTCTCTCGGGCGACTGCTTTCATTCTCCTCTCAGCCAAGCGAGGGCGCCGCTGCGTCGCTCGCGATCCCACAATACCAAAATATTATTGTATCTCATTGCGTGCTGTCTGGTCACTGCTGATTGGCTGCAGCGTGTCGCGCCGTGCTTGCGGACCTATACGGGTTTGATCTATACAGCTTCGAACTAGAAATCATCTCTTGCTTGGGTTGTACTCTTTGCTGTGGTCAACGGATCATGCAGCGTGCGTGCACCAAGTGTAATAAACTGATTGCGACTGCATCAATCGAATGCGAATGCAAAAGATTGTTTCATTCTGGATGTGTCAAGCCATACTCTCGTTCCAAGTATGCAGATACTTGCTGTAAATCATTGGCTGCTCCATTAAAATCACCTCTTACACTTGAGGTGCAAAATGTCGTGGTACCATCGACTGCCTCATCTGCTGCCCCTCTTACACCGGGGGTTGAGTGTACGGAGCTGTTGGATTTCACCAGTGTGGCTCCTCCTGCTGGCATCCGTGCACTGCCACAACCAGTGACTGACAACACGACGAATGCGCTGCCACAATCGGTGACTGGTGACACAACGAATGCGCTTTTGCGTCAGCTTGTGGAGCAGATGAGGTTGTCCCGAAGCCCGATCTGAGGCGCGATTTTCTCTCTAGATGACAACTCGATCAACTAAATAACTTGGCTAAAAGTGTCGACCGCAACAGCCAGCGTATCGCGGAATTGGAGCACCAGTGTGCCGCTCTCGCGAATGAAGTGCGCGATTTAAAGATCTGTTTAAAGAGCGACTTAAAGAACGAATTGACGAGTGAATTGGAAGGCGACCTGAATAGCTCTCGTCTTCCGCGATCTCTTTCGTCTCGAGTCTCACGAACTTCCGATATTATCATTTCCGGGATACCAGGTTCTCTAACCGACACATCCGAACAGCTTGTTACTTGTGTTTTTCGCGCGCTGGGTTACACCACAGCTTGTTTCCGATGTTCTTGAGACTCGAGAGGTGCGGGTTAGCAATGCGTCTTGCGATGCATGATGTGGCGCCTAGCACTGTCTCCGCCTCTGTTCGTGCTGCTAAACCACGATCAATTATTGTTATACTTAAGTCGCGAGAGATTCGTGACTACATTCTTGGTGCTATGCGCCGCAAGCGTCGACTGACTGTCTGCGATGTTTTCTCTAGAGATGTCCCCGGGCACATTTATATTAATCAGTTACTTCCTACGCATGTTTATAATTTGTTACGCCGGACTCGTGAGAAGGCTAAACTGTTATCTTTTAAGCACGTATGGTGTAAAGATGGCCAGATCTTTGTCCGTAAAGACCATGGTCAATCTCCAATTCTTATCACTACTGAGACTGATTTAGCCGGGCTTCGGTGACTTGTCGATTCTGGCCCTATTCCGTTCACATGATTGTCTCGAAAATTGCTCACTTCAATGCTTGCTCCCTTCCTGGAGTGAGAGCACGGCTGAGTTCCGTTGATTTTTATTTTCTCAGCATTATTTCAGTCATTAATACCGTCAACGAAATTTAGTTCTGAAGCATTTGCTGAGGTGGAAAATGATTAGTAATTGTTATTACTCTCTTTGCAATATAGTCATTATTATCTTATTGTTTCCGCTTTTGCTCACTGCTTTATTATAATTGTCTTATCTGTTCTGTATTTTTCTAGTTCTTACTTATTCCAATTTTTTTGTTTTTATTTTACTCTTGTTTACTTCATGTACATCCATGTATTTTTCATCATTTGCCTAAAGTCTTGACTATGGCATAATAAACAACTCAAACTCAAACTCAACTCAAACTCTCTCTCTCTCTTTCTCTCTCTCTTTTTCTCTCTCCCTCTCCCTCTCTCCATCCCTGTCCCTCTCTTTCTTATTGTTAGTACACTGGGTAGCGTACACTTAGTATGGTAAAATCAGGATTTTTTGGAAGTGTGGTGTTAGGATTTTAGGGTATATTTGAAGAAAGAAAACGGTAATGTTATTTAGGACAAGAAACTCTATTTATTATTTCGTTGATAAAATGTTGGGAAATATAAACGAAAAATACATATATATAAAATGAAATATATTATGTGATATATTATTTTTTTTATTGTTACTGTCGAAAGTAAATAATATTACATAAAACCAGTATAATGCAATTGAACATAGATATACATACACACGCACACGCATACGCAATCGCACATACATATGCATACGCACATACATATTATTTTTATTATTTTTTCTGTGGGCCCCAGGCCCCGTCCACGATGACGATATCACGGACATGGGACGTCTCCAGGATCATGCTCCAATTACTTTGTACTAACAATAAGAATAATTCTGCATACTTTTTTTATTTTGTGCCTTTATATCATATGTATTTTTCAAGCATATAGCAACCTCGCAAAAGATGTCTTTTTTTATTTCAATTTCTGTTTCAAAAAGAATGTTTTTTTTATATATATATTTGCTTGTCATAGTGATTGAGATACGCGAGAACGCGCATAACGTGCAGTTTACGTCAAAGCGGCTGTTCGCGAGCGATATGTTTCGTCGACGGATGATTAGCTAATTATGATTGTATACAGCTAGAATACTGGATATTTGCGTAAAGTATCGTTGCCTCGCGAATAAAGTCGAAGGACCGTCGAGAAGAGGAAGCTCGCGGTGCTTTCATTTCTCTTCCGAGTGCGCTTCAATTTTTTATCCGTTTTCGCCCTCGTCTTTGTTTCCATTGTTAGTATATGCGACAGCCGTTACTGCACTCCATGAAGGGTATCATTGATTAATCGAATAATACATAAGGAAAAGAGTTGTCTTTCCTTGTGATTAGAAATCCAAACAGATTATTTCGAGAATCATAAAAAATTGTATTGTGTTACTTTCTTTCCATCGCGGCGAGTACCTAATTGTTTTTATACATTTATAGTTTACAAGTATACATAGTACTTGAAAAGGAAGGAAAAAGGTGATCGTCGCGTTTTTTTTTCACAGAGACGGGCAAACGTGAAACTATGTTATTCACGTTGCCCGACTAAATCAAACTCGGATGCTACAAGTATCTAGTTTTTATCCATCGGGACTTTAGGATGCCGCGAATGCTGATATCAAGAATAATTATACGGAGCCGTCATATTTTCCACAACGCGTAGAGAAAAAATTGAATGGTTTCTAATATGTATTCTTTCAAACTTGCTTTCCTCTTTTTGAAAATTTACACCAAGAGAAAAACTTCAGAGAACCCACCGACTTCACACACACACACACACACACAAACACCAAGAGTAAAAATCAATATAAAGTAATATGTAACAAATTACATATTACTTTATATTGATTTTTTTAACATTTTTATTTCTTAAAAAGGAAACGAAAACCGTAGAAGACAATTAAAATACATAAAAAAAAGGATACATAAAAAAGGATACATAAAAAAAAAAGGATTTGATTTTAAAATATCTTTAGTTTCAACGTGGAAACCTTGAAATGAAATTATATTGCTCGATTTTTCTGATAAGAATTTCGAGTAATTTCAAAATTTTTTACTTAGTTGTACTGTACAAAGAGCTCAAGTACGCAATATAATGTCATTTCAAGGTTTCCACGTTAAAACTAAAGATATTTTAAAATCAAATCCTTTTTTTATGTATCACAGCTGTTACAAGTGTATACCGAGCTGCGTGGCGGTATTGTACCTTAATATTGCATTATAATTCCTTTAGTTTTAGCGTGGAAACCTTGAAATGACATATTGCTACATTTTTCTGATAAGAATTTCAAGTAATTCCAACGTTTTTTACTTGGTTGCACTGTACGAAAGAGCTCAAGTACGCAATATAATGTCATTTCAAGGTTTCCACGTTGAAACTAAAAATATTTTAAAATAAAGAACATTTTTCTTTATATGTATTACTGGTTTTATTTATACTTTGTTTCACAAATTGTCAACATCAAGTATGTATGTCATCATGCGTGGCGGGAGTATGCTCCTATATATATGTTATAATTCTTGATCAAATTATTTTATGTAAATTGATAATAAATAAATTAATTAATTAATAATAAATATATTCTAAAACACCAAATTTCCAAAAAAATTTAAATTTTATTTTACTGACTGTACGATACCCTGTATAATACAAAGACAGAGAGAGAGAGAGAGGAGAGAAATCGTGAAAGAGCGTAAGAAACGAGAGAAAGCGTAATAAATAAGTGCATATGGTTTACATGTATGTACATGGAAGAGAAAAGAAGAATACGAGATTCACGCTTACAGCGCTAATTTGGGCATATACAGCTGTCATCTGACGACAATAACAAAAATACTGCAGTTTATATATTATATAATATATATAATGACACCTAGGCGAGGTAGGGACAACATGTAGGAACAATAGTGTGTAAATAAAACTACGACTCAATGCCTAAAAAAAAAGATTTTGTAAAATGAAGTTTTGCATGCAGAGGCACATGCATCGTGAACCGGACCGCAGGGTATGTCTAACGATATATCTGTCCTCGTCTAACGAGACATCTGTGCGATCTGTCTATCCTTGTCTAACGAAATACGTCTGTCCTTGTCAGATTGCAGCGACTGCAGCGCCATCTCTCAAAAGATCCGGCAACTACTGTTACACGCAACTTACTGCTCATCCTGTCAACTTGCATGTGCCTCTGCATGCAAACCTTCATTTTACAGAATCTTTTTTTCTAGACGTTGAATCTTAGTTTTATTTACACGATATTGTTCCTACATGTTGTCCCTACGGTCCCTACGTCGCCTTGGTGTCATTATACATATATAAACTGCGGTAATTTTGTTATTGTCGTCAGATGACAGTGGTATGTGCCCAAATTAGTAAATTTTTAATTTTTTTTCGTTTCCGATATGAAATCGTACAAGGCGATGTAGATTTTTGTGCGTACTTTAATTCTAGACCAAAAACTTGCAATTCTGTAAAGCCAATTCAAAGATTCTTTAAAATGAAAAAATGTCGGTAACTACCGCCACTATAGGATCCCCTTAAGGGGATCCTAAAGCGAAGCCCGAACTTCCTCGACGTCGGTAATGTCAACTTTCAGCAAACGCCACCACGTAAGGTGGTGCCACTGGTGGTGACAACGCGAAACTCCGTACACGTACACACACCACTGAATTGCTCACACGGACGCACGTGGTAGAGAGCGTAGAGAGACATATGCTATAGACGCGGCAACGCCACGCGGCGTTGCCGCGTCTATGGATTCTTTAGCAATACGGCCGAACCTGAAAATGCTTTCTGGCCGTCCGTAGCAGAAGACAGTAACGTATCAAGGCTAATAAGCACCCGTTTTTTATAAATTACATATATTTTTATGCACACATGTGCGTATATATATATATGTATATATATATATATATATATATATATATATATATATAATATGTACCTAATTATTATGTGTATGTTTATAATTGTCTGATGACAAATAATAACAGTAGCATAATTGAGAATGTGAATTAGTATACACAGTATGTATTCATGCGGGTACTTATTAGAGACTTGGCAATTTACTGCACCTCTTGCACCTCTAATAATTTTTTTTTGGAATATAAATGAATGATGATGTAAAACTCTTTCAAAAGATCTATCCATTCTTGTGATGGGGGTAAAATAATAACTTTTATAACAAATGCAATAAATATTAAATTTATAGTATTGATTTATATAACTAATTTTATTCTGTCTTTATATAGAAAAATATACCTTAGTCTTAGCATCAGAGTAGAGGGTAACGGCAGCTGATGAACAGTATATAGATAACAAACTGAATATACATTATAATATTATACATTATAATACGCATTATATGTATGCTTTATATTGCAGAAAAAAAGAAAAAGAGAAAGAAGAAATAAAAAGAAAGAAACATAAGAGAAAGGATTATGGGAATAATACATGCAAACAATACAGTATTGATTTATAAACTTTTTATTCAATTTATATTGCTTATCTATACTTAAAAAAAAATTTACTCAAACACGTACTGTGTTAGCGTTACAATTTATCTAAAGCTAAACGATTCCGATTTCCTCGCTTTCTGCAAAAGTTACAGTTTACATAAATAAAATATTGTGAAACACACACAATGTTAGCCATATAAATGGCGCTCTTTTAAAGTTTTCCGTCGGCGAACAGTCATAACGTTACAAGTCAATCTATTTTTCGGGAATGTATTTTGATTCGCGAGAAAAATATCCGTATTCTATCTCCGATGTCCAAGGTGTGTATGTGTCTATAGGTATAAGATACAATGTGTGTCTGTGTGTCCGTTACTATACGTTTACGCGAGCGTTACTTCTGTAGTAACTTACGATATATCACTCGTTTACGCGAAGGAATTATCATAAGTTACTACAGAAGTAACGCTCGCGTAAACGTAGTAATAGTGCACTGATGTATAACATACATCTTTATTTATTTTTACACTATTGATTGCCCGTCAAGCATAACAAAATATAATAACAAGGCACAAACGAAACATACGGATAAATGTATTTTTTTTTTATATTTCATACACGTTAGATGTTAGTATAAAATATTGAAATTATGCATGATGAGTTTTCTTTATTTGTTATATTAATTTTTTTTAATTTACATAACAAATACAGAAAACTTATCATGCATAATATTTTAATACCCTTCAATGTTTTAAATGTATACTAACAATACAAATAAATCATCCAACATGTGGAGTATAAGAAAATACATTTATCCGTATGTCTCGTGCCCCTTGTTCTTATATTTTGTAATGCTTGATGGGCGATTGATAGTGTACAATTGAAGAAAGATGTTATATATCTGTGCACTGAGGCACTGACATGTCATTTATATACATTTCAATATATATTTGCATAAAAAAATACGAGTGGAACGATAGATGTACTTATAAGAAAAATGTATTTAATATCTTTTTTATTTATAAATTTTTGAAAAACTTATTACGTTCTGAATAACAGAAGTATATATATTATATATATTATATACATATTTTATATATATTATATGTTATTTGATCAGCATAGATATTACTCGTATCTACGCCGTATTTTCGTCTTGCGCTTTATTTAATGTGTAATAAATACAGGAAACAGTTGAAAAGATCGTTTTAATACAGAATGTAAACGTTAAACATAAAAACGGAAACTAACAGTTAAGAAGAGAACGCATATACGCATACATACATGGATCAGTTACGCATTGGATTTGACTTTGCTTAAAAGCTGTTGCCGATGATTTCGCTTAGGGGCTGTTGCCGATGATTTCGCTTAGGGGCTGTTGCCCTGAATCGTGAGAGCGGTAAGCGACGACGCCTGGGGTCTATCGCCCTGAGTCGCTACCTTATTGTTCGGATGCGACAGCGCCTTGAGGTGTAGACCTTGGGTCGCTTTGGCTTGACACACACTTTACTGAATGTTTACAATTGTGTCCTTTGTATAGAATTTAAATGTTTGTCTCGAAGGAAAGGCAAAATCTCGAGCGATCTTTCGTGACCACGTAACCGATCAATACAAACGAGGAATAATCGAAAATCGGCCGTGACAACGAAGGATCGAAAACGCCGGAGCCACATCTAGCGAGCGTTGAAACTCGTCCATAAGATACCGAATTATTTATTTGTACATATAATTAATTGATATACTTATAGGTGAATGTGTGTGTGTGCCTGAGCCATCCGACAATCTCTCTTATTCGCTTTATAATTATGTCGTGCACGACGCATATGTTAACTACATAACATACTCCCCCCGTTGAGAGGGCAACGATCAACAATAACATCCAAAGACTAATCTGTAACTTATGATACTAATACGCATTACAATGAATAGGTACGATATCGTCTTCAGAACAAATTTTATGACGTGTATGAGTATTACGCTTATTGTTCGACCGGAATTGGGCACAGATACTTAGCAGCTCTCTTCAATTCTCCGCCAGCCGTTTTGATGGAGACAGTTCGAGCTATTCCGTCCTCACCCGGATGGAGTTTCGTGATTCTGCCTAATAACCACTGCGTGCACGGTAGATTCCTGTCCTTGATGAGCACGATAGTCCCGATCTTTAACTTTGGCCCATCTTTGATCCATTTACTGCGTGTTTGGAGTTCATTTAGATATTCGAGGTACCAACGTGTCCAAAAATCTTGTCGTACCTTCGATATATGTTGCCAGGTAGACAACCGGTTAACTGGAACACATAATAAATATCCCTCCGGGAGGGTCGTTAATGGCTTGCCAATTAAATAATGAGCGGGTGTTAATACCATCATGTCATTCGGATCGGATGATAAGGAAGTGATCGGCCTAGAGTTTAGAATACCCTCAACTTCGATAACAAACGCGTGTTCAATTCCTCGAAAGTGAATAAAGAATCTCCTACCACGCGTTTGAAATGATGCTTGAAAAGCTTCACCGAAGACTCCCACAATCCACCGAAGTGCGGAGCTATCGGAGGTATGAATTAATATACATAAAAATACCTGTGTCGCAAGTCGAACGCGCATTTTTGACGTATTGTCGGGGGAAACGTGTCTCTGCGTGATTTTCGGACACGCTCTAGCATTTCCCACGTGCTGACTATCAAGTTTGAACAAATCCACGAAGTACTTCCACTCGATGTAATTACTTGTGGAACTGACCTACGGAAAAATTGACTGCATAACATTTCGTCGGCTAATTGTAAAAATTTCTATTATTTACATGCAATCGAGAATTACAGCAACTCTTGTACGATTTATGAAAACGCGATTAGAAATGTGCTGCAAATTCACGACTCGTCGCTGCGGCGAGAAAAAAAACTTGAAGCAGGCAAAAGGGTTACGTCTTCATGGCCCGGTTTCACCAACGTGATTTAATCTAATCGGTCGATTAAACTCACCCTTCATCTCTTTCCAACTGTTTTCCTAGAAAGAGACGAAGAGTGAGTTTAATCGACCGATTAGATTAAATCACGTTGGTGAAACCGGGCCTATGTCTTTTAATTTACTTATTTTGCAACTTACCCTCAGTCGTTTTTTATTGTGTAGCCGATTTCGAATAGTCTTTATCAGATGAGGAGAATCGGAGAAGACAAATACTTTTCGGTCGTTGTCGAGAGGGTGGCTAAACCATGTTTTCGTATCGTCGATGGAGCTCGTGACACCCAATATAGCACCCATTTTCTTATTCGTTGACGCGCCATCAGCAATAATCCCGTGAATTTTTGCCCCGGTTTCTTCGAGGTAGAAGATAGCTTTAACAACTAATTTTGCTAATTCCTCTCCTTTAACAGGATTCTTTGACGCGAAGACAGCAATGGGCTGTGTGTACGTGTCGGCAAGCGGTTGGAACATGAGAACTAAACCATGAGTTGCCTGATCGTCGATGCTCGTCGATTGTGGCCCATCATTTCCGAAATCTGTCAAGCCAACGTACGTTAAATTCCGCGAGCACACTGCCACAGATTTTCTTAGATTGATTTCGTCCAACAAAATCACACCGTGGCGTTGCAGAGAACTTTTACGCTCAAAATGCTTCTTCAGCAGCTGCGAGAAGTTTTCATCGAAACCGCACTTCATATTTATCAATGAAAAATAGCCCCGAATCGTGCGTGTGCAAGGTAGCGGCAGAACGTTATTTTTCCGCATAAACTCGTAATATGCCGGCGATCGGATATTCATTAGTATACACAACATTATCCACTGTTCTGTGTAGCGTCGGCCTTTTGCATCCTTCTTCGTCGCGGCTTCAACGATCTCTCGGAGTACAGTTTTTTGAGAATCAGGAACTTTTAAATCGGAAAACTTTCTCTCGAGACTTTCAGCACTTATCTTCGACATTTCATCTTTGGTCTCATTCAAAGATTGCAGCAGCAATGTTACGCGTGCTTTAGCTCGATTCTTCTTGCGTCTTTCGACACTATTTTTTCGTCGCATTGCCTCCAATTTTTTCTTTTCCACAGGGTTTGAAGAACTAAAAACTCGATTCAGCGTTTTGCTCTTCTTGAATCGCGCCTCCTTCTGCAATTGGACTTTTCGCAGTTTCGAGCAGTTGTCACATCTCTTTTTTTTGGAGATTAGCGAACAATCGTTCTGCTGCCATCTCTCAAGACCGTCTCTGAACACTGAGTCCGCTTGCAAGTGATAAACACTAACGGCACCTATTCCGTTGCATAGGTTCAATTTTTCGAAATTTGCCAAAATATATGATAATGCTCCGGTGCTGTCCAAGATTTCCGCAAGCTTTCCTTCTGCGGGATTGACAACGTGTCCATAGACGTGGTAACTTAGCGTTTTGTCGGCATTGAGAATCACACACTTCTCAATCACTGGTGATTCTACTCCATTTTTCACCAGTGCTCGAGCATGTGAAAACAAGAGACTCTTGCCAGACAATTCTCCAACACTCCACGATTTAGGAATTACAGCCGTGCAGTTTTGCCTATCCTCCACATCACCCATGCGATGGGTATTACCTGCAATACGTTTTGTTTCATTCAACCTATACTTACGGTATACAAAATTCTCTACAAACTTTGGCGAGCAACCCCAAGAATAAACAAATAATAAATCAAAAAAGTTTGCATCACCAAATACGCATTTTTGTATTAGTACATTTGCGATTACTCTCGTCATGAATATGAGTATATGAACGTGAATCTTGATAGAAGTTAATAGAAAACGAGAAGCATCTCGTTAATAGAAAAATTCCGATAATTCTTAACTTACCCTCGTTGACTATCACAGTTGACAGATAAAATCCTTTTGGTAACTCCGACATTGACACTGTCGTTTGTGCTGATGCTGATGTTTCGGAGCTCTGTTGACCGTTCAGAGAAATTGTCGTTTCGGTGCATGCGAGTTGAGTTGCAGAAGTAAGCCGTGGCCTTTCTACGGAAACATCATCTGCAGCTAATGATGGAAAAAAGTGATTTGAGTAACATTATATCGACCATATGATTGAAGAAAAATTTGAACTGCAAATTACCTGCGATTTCTGATTGATCGCCCATATTGTTGATCAACGCAGTCGAAACAGGAAGCTCATATGATTGCGTCTCTTGGTGAATTGGGAAAGAATCCATTGTGTACTCTGCGACTGAAGCCACTGCTAAAGATTCATTTGATGTATTGACATCAAATATTGTTGGAATAGCAGAACTGTCTAGCCGAGGATGTTTAAATGGCACCTAAAAAGATAAATATTATTTATTCAAAACAAAAATGAACAGTATATCAAAATCAAATTTGACATGTTGCAAAGGAATCTCCTAAGAATCACTTACTTCAGCAATGATTTTTCCGTTAATATCCCGTTTCACATACTTTGTGATCACGTACTTAGTCTCGAAATGCGTTTTGCAAACGAAATGAGACGTTTTCAATTCTATTTCACCGGGTATTGCAGCTTGCCACAGTTTTAACATTTCGGAGTCAGCCGGCACTTTGAACAGCGAATTATTAGTCGCGTTCTTATAACTCGACTTGCATACGAACGATCTCCCCATTTTTAACACATTTGTCAAAAATACTAAACACTTATAATTATACGTATATTCCGAGATTCCGAGATATAATTACGCAAACGACACTAACGAGAAGAGCAGAGAGACGCTGTTAAACGAGAAATTTACAGGTTATGTCACTCGGGGGCACTCGATAGCAGCGACACGTCTAGACGATGCGAACAACTAACAATTGCTTCAATATCTGAGTCACCCCCACCACTGAAATTTGCCAGAGTTGCAAGACCTGTATGTAAGACCGTGGACGAGATACAGATAGGTAAATTATTAAAGGTCGATAAACTTATCGGTCAGAAGAAAGATTTCTATTTAGTTAAATTAAATATATATTGATTCTTATGAATCAAGCTTGAATTCGATGTTTAGGTATCCCAGGTTGCCGATGACGAGATACAGATAGTGCGCTTCAAAGTTTTCGGTGTCCAGGTGTAATAATACGTTGAATTCGATGTCTACGTGTTCCAGGTTGCCGATGACGAGGTCCACATAGTGCGCTCCGTAGTTTTCGGTGTCTACGTGTATTAATACCTTGAATTCAATGTCCACGTGTTCCAAGTTGCCGATGACGGGATCCAGATAGTGCGCTTCATAGTTTTCGGTGTCCAGGTGTAATCGTACGTTGAATGCGACGTCTAGGTGTCCCAGGTTGCCGATGACGATGTCTAGATAGTGAGCTCCGTAGTTTTTGGTGTCTACGTGTATTAATACCTTGAATTCGATTTCTAGGTGTCCCAGGTTACCGATGACGGGATCCAGATAGTGCGCTTCTTAGTTTTTGGTGTCCAGGTGTAATAATACGTTGAATTCGATGTCTACGTGTTCCAGGTTGCCGATGACGAGGTCCACATAGTGCGCTCCGTAGTTTTCGGTGTTTACGTGTATTAATACCTTGAATTCGACGTCCACGTGTCCCAGGTTGCCGATGACGAGATTCAGATAGTGCGCTTCATAGTTTTCGGTGTCTAGGTATAATCGTACGTTGAATTCGATGTCTAGGTGTCCCAGGTTGCCGATGACGAGGTCTACATAGTGCGCTCCGTAGTTTTCGGTGTCTACGTGTATTAATACCTTGAATTCGATGTCCACGTGTCCCAGGTTACCGATGACGGGATCCAGATAGTGCGCTTCTTAGTTTTCGGTGTCCAGGTGTAATCGTACGTTAAATGCGATGTCTAGGTGTCCCAGGTTGTCGATGACGATGTCTAGATAGTAAGCTCCGTAGTTTTCGGTGTCCAGGTGTAATAATACGTTGAATGCGATATCTAGGTGTCCCAGGTTGCCGATGACAATGTCTAGATAGTGAGCTCCGTAGTTTTCGGTGTCTACGTGTATTAATACCTTGAATTCGATGTCCACGTGTCCCAGGTTGCCGATGAGGGGATCCACATAGTGCGCTCCGTAGTTTTTGGTGTCTACGTGTATTAATACCTTGAAATTGATGTCTAGGTGTCTCAGGTTGCTGATGACGAGGTCCAGATAGCGCGCTCCGTAGTTTTTAGTGTCTAGGTGTAATAATACCTCGAATTTGATGTTTACTTGTTCCAGGTTGCCGATAACGAGGTCCACATAGTGCGCTTCGTAGTTTTTGGTGTCTAGGTGTATTAATAAACTTTAAATCCGAATGTACGACACGTAGATATCGAATTCGAGGTATTAATACACGTAGACACTGAAAACTACGGAGCGCACTATTTGGAACCCGTCATCGGCAACCTGGGATACCTAGACATCGAATTCAAGCTTGATTCATAAGAATCGACTTGAAAATTCCCTAGCGGCAGAACTAAAAATATGTCATGACATAATAAAAATTTGCTGAACTAAAATTATGTCTAGACATAATAAAAATTGGACAAATTAAAATTATGTCTAGACATAATAAAAATTGGATGTTTTTATTATGTCATGACATAGTTTTAGTTCTGCCGCTAGGGAATTTTCAAGTTGATTCTTATAAATCAAACCTGAATACAAAAAGGCGTGATATCCGTACAAAATTACCTTTTTCAAAAAGGTAAAAAAATGCGCCAAGTACACGCATAGTAGTGTATTAAAAAGACAGTGGTAGTATTATACCTCGAAATAACACCCTGTACATACTGTTTATAAAATGCGTAATACTACAAAAAGGCATGATATCTGTACAAAATTACCTTTTTTAAAAAAAAGGTAAAGAAAGGCGCCAAGTACACGCGTAGTACTGTATATATGTATGTTGTTACCTCGAAAAAAACAGTGGTAATATTATACCTAAAAAAAATCTAAGTAACAGGTGGTAGACGTAATCTTTTTTCATCTCAAAAAATTTCGAAAAAACCTAAGCAGTAGTATATTTATCTAAAAAAAACCGGTAACAAGTGGTAGACGTAATCTTTGTATCTCGAAAAGTCTCGAAAAAACCTGAGCAGTAGTATTTTTATTTCCAAAAAAATATAACTCATGTGATACACATCACAAAATTATGTTACCCTATCAAAAGTGAGTCGTGCTTCAAGTGATCTATTACAATTACAAAAAAGAAATGATATCTCTTTTTAAATTACAGCGCCAATTACAGAGAGAACATACACTGAGATAAAAAATTTGTCAATCCTAAGAAATATTTTGTCTGATACGTTCAACTAAACATTTTAGTTAGTTAACTAAACATTAGTTGAATTAATTAATTCTTGATTAAAAATACGAAATAAATTGTTCAAACAACTAATATCTAGTTGACTAACTAAAATGTTTAGTTGAACGTATCGAACTAAATATTTCTTGGGATTATCAATTTTTTTTCTTGGCGTATTTTTCGAGATACAAAGATTACGGTCTACCACTTGTAAATTAGGTTTTTTCGAGGTGAAGAATTACAGAGGTAACAATACAAAATACAAATATTTTATTAAAATATTTAAATTCAACAAGGAAATACAAGGTATTTAAATACAAAGTTTATATATGTATTTTAAAAGATTTAATCGCATCGCAAAGAATTACAGAGGTAACAGTACAAAATTAAAATATTTTATTAAAATACATAAATTTTTCTTGTCAAAAAACTTGGCGCTGCTAGAAAGAGAGAAAGAGAGAGAGAGAAAGAGAGAGAGAGACCTTTTACAAATGTAAACATTACTTATATTCTATACTTATTCTATATTTAATTTTAATCGCTTTAAAATCTAAACTTATTGTTTACTTAATCATAAGCCGCATTATTCACCGTCACACACACACACACACACACACACACACACACACACACACACACACACACACACACACACACACACACACATTACTCACACCCATATCACTCGCTCGCACATACACACCACGCTGACCTAATTTTGAGATCTAGCTAACAGCGCCATGTTTTTTGACAAGAAAAATTTATGTATTTTAATAAAATATTTTAATTTTGTACTGTTACCTCTGTAATTCTTTGCGATGCGATTAAATCTTTTAAAATACATATATAAACTTTGTATTTAAATACCTTGTATTTCCTTGTTGAATTTAAATATTTTAATAAAATATTTGTATTTTGTATTGTTACCTCTGTAATTCTTCACCTCGAAAAAACCTAAGTAACAAGTGGTAGACCGTAATCTTTGTATCTCGAAAAATACACCAAGAAAAAAAATTGATAATCCTAAGAAATATTTAGTTCGATACGTTCAACTAAACATTTTAGTTAGTCAACTAGATATTAGTTGTTTGAACAATTTATTTCGTATTTTTAATCAAGAATTAATTAATTTAACTAATGTTTAGTTAACTAACTAAAATGTTTAGTTGAACGTATCGGACAAAATATTTCTTAGGATTGACAAATTTTTTATCTCAGTGTATGTTCTCTCTGTAATTGGCGCTGTAATTTAAAAAGAGATATCATTTCTTTTTTGTAATTGTAATAGATCACTTGAAGCACGACTCATTTTTGATAAGGTAACATAATTTTGTGATGTGTATCACTTGAGTTATAATTTTTTGAAAATAAAAATACTACTGCTTAGGTTTTTTCGAGACTTCGAGATACAAAGATTACGTCTACCACTTGTTACCGGTTTTTTTTAGGTAAATATACTACTGCTTAGGTTTTTTCGAGATTTTTTAAGATGAAAAAAGATTACGTCTACCACTTGTTACTTAGATTTTTTTAGGTATAATATTACCACTGTTTTTTTCGAGGTAACAACATACATATATACACTACTACGCGTGTACTTGGCTCCTTTCTTTACCTTTTTTTTAAAAAAGGCAATTTTGTACAGTAAGTTATAACGTCGCGTGAAGATTAGTCTAAACGCAAGAATATATGTAAGCTTAAATTTATATATTTTTGTCTCAAGATATTAAGTCAATCTTATTTTATTCGAGAGAAGAGAATTGGAATTATTTATTTAATCTCAATATTGTTTTATTTTTATACTACTTCAGGTTGTGATGAGATTAAACATGTCAAGAATATTTTTGTCTCGTTATTAGAAATCTTTTCTGAGGGCGCGCCCTGCTATTAGGTCGAGCTAGCCGATTCCTCGCACACCGACTTATTTCACCTTGCGTCTCTCTCTTTAGTTTCTCGCGATTTCGCGGACGCGAATTCACGCGTCTGGCGCCCAACAATAAAATTCGGTTAGTGGAGAACTGCCGGAGAGGCCTATCATCCTTCTCTCCTTCGCCTTTTGATCCGTCACACGGCCCGAACCGCTCCGGATGTGAAACAGACGTGACAATATAATTAGGCACAAGATCTGTTGATAACCGTTTCCATCGTTATCGTTATTTATAACGATAAAAACGATTATCAGCGGATCTTATGAGTAACAACATTTATTTCAGATTATTAATATTTCATCATTAAAATTAATAATTAATTCAATATACTGATACTAATGAGCATCTTTGTGTAAATAATGCTACTGAATCTCATTTAAATCTATACAAAAAATTTATTACTGAAAAGTATTCATTAAATATTATGATAATTTGTCTTTTATAAACTATTTATTAGCATCATATTTAAAATGTATATTTTATACTAATAAACCTCTTGTTTATGAGATTAAGATTAAGATTTTTAAGATGCAGCAGCATCATTTATATAAAGAATTATATCATGCTCATTAGTATTGATATATTAAATTGATTATCAATTTAATAATAAATTATTTATTAATTAAACAAAATAAATATTGTAAGATTTGTTAATGGTGATTTTTGCTATTATTTAAACTTACATTGAATGAAATTTATTAGCCGACTTATAATTTAAATTTGCACACATATACTAATAGCCGACTTTTGTCCTGTGCATAAACATTGTGTGCAAAAAATAATTTAAGTAATAAAATTATAATATATAATGATTATGATGGACTATGGTACGAGCTTTTTTCGTATGAGAAAAGATGTTTTTCGTTTTCTTAATAAAATTTATTTCATAACCTGCATTGTCATCTCGACTTCTGTTTTAACGGTTCTGCTACGGAAATCCGTCACAATTGTATTGCAACTTCAAGCGCTACAAAGTCCATTTTATTGTAAAAAAGAACCTCGAAAAAACCTAAGTAACAAGTGGTAGACGTAATCTTTATATGGGCCAAAGCACATGACATGGCGTAGCGATCTACGACAATCGTAGTCGTGGACCTCGTGGACGTAAGTAACGCACAAGCTTTGGCGTAGTGCGTTATGTCGTATGGCGAGTGATGGCGAGGTACGAGCAAGCTGCCAAAACCAAAGGTGAGTACTATCCTGATAATTTCTAAATAAATTAAAAGTAATCGTCAAATTTAATTGTTAAAAGTAAAATTTTTATTAATTAGGCTGTAACAACCTAATTATAATGTAATGATTTATTTTTGTGCTTATATGTTAAATGACGAACAATGGTAATTTTAGGTTAACAGCAATTTTTCTTTATATAAGAATGCTTTAAAGAACGCTTTTTTTCTTCGCTTGCTCCTTGCTAATTTATGAATTTTTTTTAGATTACTGTTTAAATAAAATTGTACATGGTAAATGGTAATTTTTAGGTTAGCGGCAAGAACAACGAAGTGGCTATAAATTTTACAGTAAAGAAATAACTCCAGAAAATATTATAAATCAGGTAAAAAATTATAATTGAGTAATTGGTGAATTATATATTTTACATTTGTAAAAGGTCTCTCTCTCTCTCTCTCTCTCTCTCTCGTGAGTATCTATTGTATCACGCTGTGTTCTTGCTCCTGCTTTGTTGACAATTGTTGCTGCTGTGATTTGCCTCCGGGCCGTTTTGTTGCAGGCGCATGCAGGCTCTTTCAACTGCTTATGATAGCAGTATAGCAATTCTTTGAGACTTGTCTCCTTTAGATAATTATTCAGGTTGCAAGTAATTGCCTGCTTAACCTCAATTTGAGATCGGCGTGGACCTCTTGCATGTACGCTTTTTACTGTTCCTTCAGCACTCTACTGCTAGCGGTGCGCGTGGCACGTGTTGATCTGGTCGCGTCTGCGGGAGTTGGTAGGCTTGCAGTGCTGCTATTGGCTGGGCTGTGTGGCCATTTTTAGACCTTTCCTGTCTCCATCGTGTGACTTTGCCTCTCTGCATGCTGGACATGGAGTCGAATGTGTGTGAGAGATGCAAGAAGCCAATCGTCAACGAATCACGCAGGTGCGAGAAATGTAAGAAGATATTCCACCCTGGCTGCATTAAATCATATGCCGTATACAAGTATGCGGATGCGTGCTGCAGGGCTCTCGCAGCCGCACCGAGCGAGCCCATTACACCTGTCGCAGGAGATACTCCCTCCTTCAACTTTGCGAGTGCAGCGTCGGCAACCCTTTCTCCTGTCATTCAGAGAGATAATGTATCTATTGTTGGCGCTGCACACTCTGGTGCGTGTGTGCATCCTGCTGCGAGTGACACTGCGCGCGATGCTGCAAATGACTCAACGAATGAGCTGTTGCGCGGGTTGATTGAGCGGATTGATAGGTCAGATGCGAAGCTGACTGCTTTTATGGCAAAATCGGATGCGTTTAATAAGGAAATTACTGCTTTTATGGCAAAATCAGACGCGTTTAATAATGAAATTAGTGATAAACTTAATCACTTGGGTCAGCTTGCGGATACGGTGGCTCAGAATAGTAAGCGCATTGCGCAATTGGAGCTGGACAACGCTAATCTGGTTCGTGAGATCCGTGAATTGAGATTCGCTCAGTCGTCTCACAGCGCTCGTGACGGAAATGAATTGATTGTATCGGGCTTGCCATCAGCGACATCCCTTACACCGTTAAGGCTTGCGGAGAACGTGTTGACGGCATTAAATGTACCGGGCTTCACGTGTCATGTTCTCGGCGCTAGATTTGTCAAGAAAGCACCATCTGTGACCCCTGATCGCGCCACTTCAGCTGCTTCATCATCATCTGCGTCATCTTGTTCGATGATCCTCACCATGGCCTCGAGTGCGGTTTGCAATGCGATTATTTCTAAAAAGCGTGAAAAGGGTGCTCTTGGACAGCGTGAAGTGTGTAGCGTTGATTCCGATCGTAATGTATATGTAAACGAACTTCTGCCTAAGTGTGTCTTTGACTTACTACAGCAGGTTAAACGCGTTGCTAGGGAGAGGGCGTATAAGTTTGTCTGGACCAGGGATGGCCGTATATGTGTTAGACATTCTGATAAGGAGCCTATCATTTACATTGACTCCGATGCTGATCTTGCCAAGCTTGATTGACGTGTCTTGCCGGCCTGTTCCTTGTCCTCGGTCGTTCGGCGTAACTCAGCATGTAGTTCTTCCCTGCTCCGTGTCGCTCAGTTTAATGCGAATTCTCTTGCTGGACATATTGACTTCATTCGTTTACATTTTCATACTTGTTCTCATCACATTATTTCTGTTTCCGAAACGTGGCTTCATGCGGGTGTGCCGGATGATCTTGTGGCTCTGGATGGTTATTTTCTAGTCCGTCATGATCGGGTGGGGCGGATGGGTGGTGGAGCTGCTTGCTACATACATAACTCTATAAAAGTCAAGTTAATTGCTACTTCCACTAGGGCAGAGTTAAACGCTCCGGAATTTCTTTTAGCTGAGATTCGTCTGCCAAGTAACGAAGTAGTGCTATTTGCGTCAATCTATAGAAGACCTAAGGGCGCCCTTTTTAATGACTTCGTTGAATCACTTACCGCTGTTTCTCATCTTTACAATAACATCATCATTGGCGGTGATCTTAACTGCAATCTTTTGAGGAGTGATTTCGAGGCTAACTACTTACGCGAACTTATGTTAAGCTTATCTTTAAATATAGTCGACTCTGATGCCACTTTTCATACTGCCACTGCTGATTCGTGGTTGGATGTACTGGTTGTGGATGACAGTGACAAAGTCTTATCGTTTGCTAAATCCTCGAGTCCATTCATTGCGGGACATGATTTGCTGGAAATGTCATTCTCTCTAATTCGTACGTTTGACTCTGAGCGGTCTATGCTGCGGCGTAGTTATAGGAACCTTGATACCTCTGCGTTCCTTGAGCATCTTCATTCCATAGCTGTCAATGTTCAAATTTTGAATGTCACTGACGTTGATGAGGCTTGCTCTTGTCTGTCATCTATATTGCTTGATGTGCTAGATGTGTTTGCTCCTGTTCGTAAATCAGTGATTAGGAAGCTTCCTGTTCGTTGGCTCACTGATGAACTTAAATCCCGACTTCGTACACGTAATCAGCTTTACAAGCAAGCCAAACGTTCCAATAGTCTTCTTGGCTATGTTAGATACCGACATTTTCGCAATCAGCTTAACACTGATATCAAGCGCGCCAAGAGTGATTTTCACTTTGCCTCCCTTACTAATTTAACCGACTCTGCTAAATTGTGGAGGGAACTTGCTCGTCTTGGGCTTGTCAAGTCTACGTCGGTTTCTCCTCTCCGTTTTTTCTCACCAGATCAACTGAATTCATATTACGTCTCTGTATCTAACACTTCATCACGTTGCTCATACATCAACTTTATGTCGGCCATTGCTTCAATTTCCAGTCCTTCTCAATGTTCAAGGTTTTCTTTCTCTACTATTCAGCCTGATGATGTATACAAACTTATTATAAATGAACCTCTTCATTCTTTCGCATCTGGCCAAGACGGCATTCCGCTTTACGTTCTCCGCATAGCCTGGCCTGTCATTTCTGAATGGCTCACTTCACTGCTTAATTGTTCACTTCAATCCTCTGTATTTCCTTCACTATGGAAGCGTGCGGTGATCCGTCCTCTCTCGAAAATTCGTACTCCTCTGTCTCCATCTGATACTCGTCCTATTGCTAACCTTCCTGAAATGTCCAAAATCCTTGAACGAATAGTGGCTTCACAGATTACTGACTATTTGAACAAGCATAATCTTTTGAATCCGAGACAGTCTGCGTATCGTTCAGGCTACAGCACGCAGTCTGCACTTTTACGCGTCTGTGATGACATAAAAAAGGGAAATGATGATAGGCTTATCACAATTATGATTCTCTTCGACTTTAGTAAAGCCTTTGATACTGTTCCACATTTTCGTTTACTTATGAAGTTGAAAGAATTGGGATTCTCTGATGAGGTCCTTGTGTGGATATTCTCCTATCTCACTGGCCGCTCTCAGGCTGTGATTGATGATGAAGGTAATTTCTCGGAATGGTTGTTCACTTCGTCTGGTGTCCCTCAAGGTTCTGTGCTTGGTCCTCTTCTGTTTGCTTTATATATTAACGATATAGGCGGTTTTCTGTCGTTTGTGTATCATATGCTTTTTGTTGACGATATACAAATATATCTTCAATGTTCTCGTGCTGACATTCTCCTTGGTCTTAAAATGATTTCTACTGATGCGAACGCTATTTTTAACTATGCAAACTTGAACGGTCTCAAACTTAATCCTGCGAAATCTAAGGTGATAATTTTTGGCAGTCATTCTTATGTTAATGATATTGACTGCCATGGCTTACCACCTGTCATTGTTGACCAAACACCTTTACCCTTTGTCAATGAAGTCAGGAATTTAGGTGTAATTTTTACGTCCAACCTGTCCTGGAGGAAACACATCCTGCACATCTCACAAAAAGTTCATTTTTCTTTGCATAAACTCAAGTTTAATAGAAATTCTCTTTCTACGAGGTTAAGGATAAGGCTGGTATTAGCCCTAATTATGCCACACATCGATTATTGTTGTTTGGTCTATCATGGTTTAAGTGGTGAGTTAAATACCTTATTACAGAGACTCGTAAATTGTTGCATCCGCTTCATTTTCGATCTCAAGAGAGATGAACATATTACTCCGTATAGACGCCAATTAGGTTGGCTCTCAGTTGAAAACAGAAGACTATATTTTCTTGGTTGTCAAATGTATCGCATACTTCATATGTGCTCCCCTTCTTACTTGCGAGAAAATTTCACGTTGCTTGATCCGCTCTTGACGAGATCTGACCGCCTTCCTCATGCATCTCATACATTTCATATTCCTTCACATAGAACAACTACCTACAGAAACTCATTTTATCTTTCTACTATTTATTTCTGGCACTCACTTCCTGTTAATATCACCTCTACTTCATCATTCCCTACCTTTAAAAATCTTCTCAAGACATTTCTGCTTGCTCGAGAAACTGGGTAACTATTCTTACTTATGTCTTCTGTTTTCTCCTGTACTCCTGTTTGTTGGTTCTTTGTTATAACTATACTGCGTATATAACTGGTAGTTGCGTTAGTTATTATCGTATTGTACATATTACACTCCATAGTTAAGTTGTTAGTCTCCCATGCGAGCGAGAGCATGCGTATTTCTTTGTACTGCATTACTGTATCATTTTATGTTGGTTCTTTGTTATAACTATACTGCGTATATAACTGGAAGTTGCGTTAGTTATTATCGCATTGTACATATTACACTCCATAGTTAAGTTGTTAGTCTCCTATGCGAGCGAGAGCATGTGTATTTCTTTGTACTACATTACTGTATTATTTTTTGCCCTTTAGCCTTGCTTGGGCATATTATTAAATCAAATCAAATCAAATCTCTCTCTCTCTCTCTCTCTCTCTCTCTCTCTCTCTCTCTCTCTCTCTCTCTCTCTCTCTCTCTCTCTCTCTCTCTCTCTCTCTCTCTCTCTCTCTCTCTCTCTCTCTCTCTCTCTCTCTTTCTCTCTCTCTCTCTCTCTCTCTCTCTCTCTCTCTCTCTCTCTCTCTCTCTCTCTCTCTCTCTCTCTCTCTCTCTCTCTCTCTCTCTCTCTCTCTCTCTCTCTCTAGCAGCGCCAAGTTTTTTGACAAGAAAAATTTATGTATTTTAACAAAATATTTTAATTTTATACTGTTACCTCTGTAATTCTTTGCGATGCGATTAAATCTTTTAAAATACATATATAAACTTTGTATTTAAATACTTTGTATTTCCTTGTTGGATTTAAATATTTTAATAAAATATTTGTATTTTGTATTGTTACCTCTGTAATTCTTCACCTCAAAAAAACCTAAGTAACAAGTAGTAGACCGTAATCTGTATCTCGAAAAATACACCAAGAAAAAAAATTGATAATCCCAAGAAATATTTAGTTCGATACGTTCAACTAAACATTTTAGTTAGTCAACTAGATATTAGTTGTTTGAACAATTTATTTCGTATTTTTAATCAAGAATTAATTAATTCAACTAATGTTTAGTTAACTAACTAAAATGTTTAGTTGAACGTATCAGACAAAATATTTCTTAGGATTGACAAATTTTTTATCTCAGTGTATGTTCTCTCTGTAATTGGCGCTGTAATTTAAAAAGAGATATCATTTCTTTTTTGTAATTTAAAGATACTACTGCTTAGATTTTTTCGAGATTTTTCGAGATATAAAGATTACGTCTACCACTTGTTACTTAGGTTTTTTCGAGGTATAATACTACCACTTTCTTTCTTTTCGAAGTAACAACATACATATACACTACTATGCTTGTACTTGGCGCCTTTTTTTACCTTTTTTTTTAAAAGGTAATTTTGTACGGATATTACGCCTTTTTGTAGTGTGTTACGCATCTTAATCTTATGAACAGTATATACAAGGTATGAAGCTGAAAGTGTTACGGACTATTATTTCTAAAAAAAACAACAATTTAATATTTTGCTTAGTTTTTTAAAAATAATAATCTGTAACCCTTTTAGTTGTACACCTTGTATATATTTTTCAATTTCAACATAAAACATAATCGCAATATAGCATGATTAATGTTAATAAGTCGTTAACTGTAAAATTTTTTATTTATTTTTATTCGCGTGTCTTACTGAATGTTGTTCGCAATTGTATATGTACCGATATCTACAGGTATCGATGTTTTTGATAATTACAGATGGACACCTGTAACACGTGTCTGAAACTTACCTGATTTGTTTATTCTTTTATTTCTTTCAACTGATCACAAATTAATTCTATTTGATAAAAACAATTCTGTCAAATTTCTCATACATAACGCATTGTTTATAATTTTCTATTAATTATAAATATTAAATAGTACGATATATATACTCGTACTCACATCCTTGAAAATTATTTCGGGAATTCGAGCGAATGTCACAACTAGATAAAATTATCTTTCATATTTTGACAGTTGAGTAGGAACATATTTGAGTTGGCGAAAAATGATTTTCTGAAACCGCACGTGTGTGTAAATAATTCAGTAGAAAATATATAATCTTCATTTCAAAATACATTTGCACACTACGTACCAAAAGTACATAATATGATAACGTAATTTTTGCTATTCAATTGATTGAATTTTAGAAAAGAAAAAGATTTAAAAGTATATAACTATGTCAGTCAATAAAGAGACATAGACTACGTTTACATGGCACTGTTGATCGGGTTTTATAACATTGGTAGTTCTTAGGCCAGTCAATCACAACTATTCCATTCTTCTGAAGAATGATTACGATTGGTCTTCCTGACAACTACCGATGTTATAAAACCCGATTAACGGTGTCATGTAAACGTAGTGCAAATTGAATCATATTACATATTTAATTGCCTGCTCATTAAATATAAAGTGCAAACACACATAGAAATTGTATATTTTTCTATACTTAAATGCAATAGAAAGAAATAATTAAACAAGTATCCTTGCATAGGAATATTATGCATAATTTTTACAAAACATATTTAAGATTCGCGCAATTGAGATATATAATAAAATTAATAACGATTCTATAAATCTTAAGTATATGTTAATAATACGACATGATCTTTTTAATCATGAAACTTACAAACTAACGGAAAAAGATTCGTATCCTAAATGCTAATAATTTTTCTAATAATACTGAAAATATATGGATAGAAATATATATAATAAATAATAACATAATTAATGATATACAAGAGCTTCTGTCGCGCATATCGATTTTCAATAATGGATAGATATTGTAACAAATACGTTTTACGTTTATTCGAAAACAAATTATGTATACACATAATAAAAATTGTATAAATTAAAATTATGTGTATACACATAATAAAAATGCGGAATTATTTTTATGTCACACATAATTTTAATTTATCCAGTTTTTATTATGTCAAGACATAATTTTAATTCATCGAATTTTTATTATGTCTAGACATAATTTTAATTTGTCCAGTTTTTATTATGTCTAGACATAATTTTAATTCAACGAATTTTTATTATGTCATGACATAATTTTAGTTCTGCCGCTAGGGAATTTTTAAGTCGATTCTTATGAATCAAGCTTGAATTCGATGTCTAGGTATCCCAGGTTGCCAATAACAGGTTACAAATAGTGCGCTCCATAGTTTTCGGTGTCCAGGTGTAATAATACGTTGAATTCGATGTCTAGGTGTCCCACGTTGCCGATGACGAGATCCACATAGTGCGCTCCGTAGTTTTCGGTGTCTACATGTATTAATACTTCAAATTCAATATCTACGTATCCTACATTCGGATTTAAAGTTATTAATACACCTAGTCACCAAAAACTACGAAGCGCACTATGTGGACTTCGTCATCGGCAACCTGGAACACGTAGACATCGAACTCGAGGTATTATTACACCTAGACACCAAAAACTACGGAGCGCGTTATCTGGACTTCGTCATCAGCAACCTGGGACACCTAGACATCAACTTCAAGGTATTAATACACGTAGACACCAAAAACTACGGAGCGCACTATGTGGATTCCGTCATCGGCAACCTGGGACACGTGGACATTGAATTCAAGGTATTAATACACGTAAACACCGAAAACTACGGAGCTCACTATCTAGACATCGACATCGGCAACCTGGGACACCTAGACATCGCATTCAACGTATTATTACACCTGGGCACCGAAAACTACGGAGCTCACTATCTAGACATCGTCATCGGCAACCTGGGACACCTAGACATCGCATTCAACGTACGATTACACCTGGACACCGAAAACTATGAAGCGCACTATCTGAATCCCGTCATCGGCAACCTGGGACACGTGGACATCGAATTTAAGGTATTAATACACGTAGACACCGAAAACTACGGAGCGCACTATGTGGACCTCGTCATCGGCAACCTGGGACACGTGGACATCGAATTTAAGGTATTAATACACGTAAACACCGAAAACTACGGAGCGCACTATGTGGACCTCGACATCGGCAACCTGGGACACCTAGACATCGCATTCAACGTACGATTACACCTGGACACCGAAAACTATGAAGCGCACTATCTGGATCCCGTCATCGGCAACCTGGGACACGTGGACATCGAATTTAAGGTATTAATACACGTAGACACCGAAAACTACGGAGCGCACTATGTGGACCTCGTCATCGGCAACCTGGGACACGTGGACATCGAATTTAAGGTATTAATACACGTAAACACCGAAAACTACGGAGCGCACTATGTGGACCTCGACATCGGCAACCTGGGACACCTAGACATCGCATTCAACGTACGATTACACCTGGACACCGAAAACTATGAAGCGCACTATCTGGATCCCGTCATCGGCAACCTGGGACACGTGGACATCGAATTTAAGGTATTAATACACGTAGACACCGAAAACTACGGAGCGCACTATGTGGACCTCGACATCGGCAACCTGGGACACCTAAACATCGCATTCAACGTACGATTACACCTGGACACCGAAAACTATGAAGCGCACTATCTGGATCCCGTCATCGGCAACCTGGGACACGTGGACATCGAATTTAAGGTATTAATACACGTAGACACCGAAAACTACGGAGCGCACTATGTGGACCTCGACATCGGCAACCTGGGACACCTAAACATCGCATTCAACGTACGATTACACCTGGACACCGAAAACTATGAAGCGCACTATCTGGATCCCGTCATCGACAACCTGGGACACGTGGACATCGAATTCAAGGTATTAATACACGTAGACACCGAAAACTACGGAGCGCACTATGTGGACCTCGTCATCGGCAACCTGGGATACCTAAATATCGAATTCAAACTTGATTCATAAGAATCAATATATATTATATATATACTTAATTTAGCTAAATAGAAATCTTCCTTCTGACCGATAAGTCTATCGACCTTTAATAATTTACCTACTAGATCGTTCGAAATACGCGCGCGATATCGAAACTGGCGATACCTGCGCCGCCAGTGTCGAAAAAGTGAAAGGGGCATTTTCTCTGATCACACGTGATCACACAGATCGGCGTTAGGAGGAGGAGGAGTATCTTAATAAAAAATTTTCACATTTGGACTTTGCGTCGCAATATCTCCGCTCGTAGGGCACGTAGCGGAAAATTATATAGGAGATACCTCCCTTATTTTGACCCCAACTATCGATCAAGCCTACTTAGAACTTGATCCGTTCACTCGTTATCGAGATCTCAACATCTCGGGTACTCGCAACCCGTCGCGTCGCGTAAAAGAGTCACGGTGCGGCTCGCTCCGCGTGTACTTGGCGCGAGACACTACCGTGTCTCTTGATATTTATTTATAAATATAAAAATTAAAATTTGTAAATATAAACGCAAATGTAACGTATTCGCTCTGTGCGTTTGGTTGGAGGGGATAGCTACGAGCTACGAAAGCGCTCGGGTGAGAGAATAGTGAACTCAGGGTGGAATATTTTCCTATTCAACTAGGCTATTATTATTAAAAAGCTGGATCTAATCAACCAAATCTTAAAAAATTATATATGAAATAAGGGTAGAAAAAACTGAAAAATATTATAAAATTAGAAATAGATCAATATCTTCAAATTTGCGGACGTTAAAGCATAAACATTTCTACAAAAATTCAAAATTTTATTAAAAAACAACCGCTTTTTTATTAATTATTGCCAAATTCAATCCCAACTTTCCTTAAATGATACTCTATCGATTTAAAAAAAAATGCACTCCGATATCTAAAAAATTACAAAAGTTAGAGCAATAACATTTTTTTTAAAAAAAGAACCCCTTGATTACCTATTAGCTATTTTTATTTTGCTTCCTCATAGAGGAAGCTTTGTTTTCGTGAATTTCATATATGAACCTTTGATCGCGCATAAAGTTGGGTCTAGTCAATCAAATTTAAATGAATTATATATGAAATTGGGGTAGAAGAAACCAACGAAGAGATTGGTTTTTGAGTTTTTTCTGTCAATATCTTTAGATCGTTGTAAAATCGTCGTTGTAAACGTCGAAATATCGCCTAAAAATCGCCTGTCCGTATGTGTGTGTGTGTGTGTGTGTGTATGTGCACATTTGATGTTGTGGTTGCACTAACTTCCGCAAATATTGAGATATCGGGCTGTTTTTTTTGTAATCGATAGAGTATCGTTCAAGGAAGGTTGGTATTGAATTTGGCGATGATCGGTAAAGGGGTTCTTTTTTAAAAAAATTTTTGAATGTTTTTTTAGAAATGTCCGATTTGTATATGAATCTTTGATTGCGTATAAAGTTGCGTATAAAGTAAGAAGAGATTGGTTTTTTAGTTTTTTCTGCCAAAATGTTGTAAAACGTCGAAATATTGTTTTAGGCAATAAAATTACCAAAATTACAGAAATTTTTATAACTACAGAACTAATCAACCAAATCTTAACGAATTATATATGAAATAGGGGTAGAATAGACTGAAGAATATAATGGAATTAATAAAAATTGTTAATAATAAAGGGGTTATCAATTTCTGTTAAAAATCTTTTTAAAAAATTTTCCATTTTTTTAGAAATGTCCGTAGAGGGGGAGAGAGAGAGAGAGAGAGAGAGAGAGAGAGAGAGAGAGAGAGAGATTGATTGATTGATTGATTGTTACCGAAATTTCTATAACTTTAGAACTGATCAACCAAATCTTAACGAATTATATATAAAATAAGGGTAGAAAAGACTGAAGAATATAATAGAATTAATAAAAATTGTTAATAATAAAGAGGTTACCTATTTCTGTTAAAAAGAAGTTTACAGAAATTTTTTAATTTTATTATATTCTTCAGTTTTTTCTATTTCTATTTCATATATAATTCTTTAAGGCCGGTATTCATAGTCGGGTCTTATATCCAAGATTGTTTTAATTATAGTCTTAAGGCGTCATCAGTCAATCAGAGGGCCGTAGTAGCATCTTAAGACATCACTTCCTCTATGAGGAAGCCGAGTGCAAATTTCTAATTTGCACAATTTTTTACAATGCATTCGGAACTATTGCGCCGCGTGCAATAGAACGCGCCGCGCGTTGATATTGTCAGGATATATAACAGAGGTCCCTTTCATTGCGCATTATATTACCGGTATTATATTATCGCTTTGTTTTTTTTTTCAATAATATGTGAATATTTCAAAAAAATTCGTAAAAAATATTTTTTTTTGCATCAGTGTAATGTTTCTTATTAGTTGCCATTATTTTTTACTTTTATTTTTACTTGAATATTTTCCAGATTGATTCTAACTATTTATTATATTCTTCAGTTTTTTCTACCCCTATTTCATATATAATTCGTTAAGATTTAGTTGATTAGTTCTGGAGTTATAGAAATTTCGGTAAATTTGGCACATACACACACACATACACACATACACACACACACACACATACATATAGAGACGAAATGATGGCCGCGGCCGAAGCGGCCCCTTTCGCGTCTTCGCGTTCGCAACGGGGCACGTGTATCGCGTGGACAAAAAACGCGGCATGACGTATCGAAACGCAAGAGCAAAACATTCTCGCTACGTTGAAATAAGTTAAGAGCAATATTTAATTAGCAGTAGTTATTATTTATTGTTTTCTGATATAAAAAATAGGAGTTCCAGTAATTAAAGTGACATAAATACCGCTGTGCAGTTAACCTCCAATTATATATAGTAACAATCATAGATTGCGCGCGTATAGCAATTTTTACTTACCGAAATTATTAACAGTAAAATGTAAAAAAAGTTAATCTGAAGAATAGTGGCCTCCTCACCGATTTCGTTCAACTTGTGCTTAATCGACGCGTTTTTACATAAAACGACCGAATCTGGCAGAAAAAAGTGTCGCTTTGCCCCGCGAAGCGAGATATTAACGGTTATAGTTGACAGAAATCAGGTTATGATTCCTGTCATACCGACGAGATGCAGCGACTACGACCATGCCCTGCGGCCACACGCGCATGCTCAGTGGCCGCACGCGCATGCAAGAGGTCACGTGACAACTGTTTGGTTGGTAAGTCAGAAGTGTAATATAATTCGAAATGATATTCTTTCGGCGTATAGATTAGTGACGCTTTAAAAGTATTTAAGTGTTTAAGGGGATCCTATAGTGGCGGTAGTTACCGACATTTTTTCATTTTAAAGAATCTTTGAATTGGCTTTACAGAATTGCAAGTTTTTGGTCTAGAATTAAAGTACGCACAAAAATCTACATCGCCTTGTACGATTTCATATCGGAAACGAAAAAAAATTAAAAATTTACTAATTTGGGCACATATCACTGTCATCTGACGACAATAACAAAATTACCGCAGTTTATATATGTATAATGACACCAAGGCGACGTAGGGACAACATGTAGGAACAATATCGTGTAAATAAAACTAAGATTCAAGGTCTAGAAAAAAAAATTTTGTAAAATGAAGGTTTGCATGCAGAGGCACATGCAAGTTGACAGGATGAGCAGTAAGTTGCGTGTAACAATAGTTGCCGGATCTTTTGAGAGATGGCGCTGCAGTCGCTGCAATCTGACAAGGACAGACGTATTTCGTTAGACAAGGATAGATAGATCGCACAGATGTCTCGTTAGACGAGGACAGATATATCGTTAGACATACTTTGTGGTTTGGTTCACGATGCATGTGCCTCTGCATGCAAAACTTCATTTTACAAAATCTTTTTTTCTAGGCATTGAGTCGTAGTTTTATTTACACACTATTGTTCCTACATGTTGTCCCTACCTCGCCTAGGTGTCATTATATATATATATATATATATAATATATAAACAGCAGTATTTTTGTTATTGTCGTCAGATGACAGCTGTATATGCCCAAATTAGCGCTGTAAGCGTGAATCGGACCGCAGCCAAGGACAGATATCTCTCGTATTTTTCTTTTCTCTTCCATATGTATGTACATGTAAACCATATGCACTTATTCATTGCGCTTTCTCTCGTTTCTTACGCTCTTTCACGATCTCTCTCCTCTCTCTCTCTCTCTCTCTCTGTCTCTGTATTATACAGGGTATCGTACAGTCAGTAAAATAAAATTTAAACTTTTTGGAAATTTGGTGTTTTAGAATATATTTATTATTAATTTATTTATTTATTTATTATCAATTTACATAAAATAATTTGATCAAGAATTATAACATATAAGAGCATACTCCCGCCACGCATGATGACATACATACTTAATGTTGACAATTTGTGAAACAAAGTATAAATAAAACCAGTAATACATATAAAGAAAAATGTGCTTTATTTTAAATAGTTTTTAGTTTCAACGTGGAAACCTTGAAATGACATTATATTGCGTACTTGAGCTCTTCATACAGTGCAACCAAGTAAAAAATGTTGGAATTCCTTGAAATTTTTATCAGAAAAATGTAGCAATATGCCATTTCAAGGTTTCCACGCTGAAACTAAAGAAATTATAATGCAATATAAAGGCACAATACCGCCACGCAGCTCGGTATACACTTGTAACAGTTGTGATACATAAAAAAAAAGGATTTAATTTTAAAATATCTTTAGTTTCAACGTGGAAACCTTGAAATGAGATTATATTGCGTACTTGAGCTCTTTGTACAGTACAACCAAGTAAAAAATTTTAAAATTACTCGAAATTCTTATCAGAAAAATCGAGCAATATAATTTCATTTCAAGGTTTTCACGTTGAAACTAAAGATATTTTAAAATCAAATCCTTTTTTTTTATGTATCCTTTTTTATGTATCATTTTTTAAATGTATTTTAATTGTCTTCTACGGTTTTCGTTTCCTTTTTAAGAAATAAAGATGTTAAAAAAATCAATATAAAGTAATATGTAATTTGTTACATATTACTTTATATTGATTTTTTCTCTTGGTGTTGTTTGAAGTCGGTGGGTTCTCTAAAGTTTTTCTCTTGGTGTAAATTTTCAAAAAGAGGAAAGCAAGTTTAAAAGAATACATATTAGAAACCATTCAATTTTTTCCCTACGCGTTGTGGAAAATATGACGGCTCCGTATAATCGTTAATTACCGCAAGACATATGCTAACGAACCGTCGTATATAAGCAAATTCCTCGAAACGTTCGCTACAAGAGAAAACGAAAACAATTTTGGGACAAGAACGGAAGCGTTCGTTTGATCGTCATCGTCGTCATCGTCTTCGTTTCTAAACCGAAAAGATGTACGTACTCCACTAAGATAAATCATAATTATTCTTGATATCAGCATTCGCGGCATCCTAAAGTCCCGATGGATAAAAACTAGATACTTGTAGCATCCGGGTTTGACTTATTAGTCGGGCAACGTGTGAATAACACAGTTTCACGTTTGCCCGTCTCTGTGAAAAAAAACGTGACGATCACCTTTTTCCTTTCTTTTCAAGTACTATGTATACTTGTAAACTATAAATGTATAAAAACGATTAGGTACTCGCCGCGATGGAAAGAAAGTAACACAATACAATATTTTTATGATTTTCGAAATAATCTGTTTGGATTTCTTATCACAAGGAAAGACATCTCTTTTGCTTATGTATTATTTGATAAATCAATGATACCCTTCATGGAGTGCAGTAACGGCTGTTGCATATACTAACAATGGAAACAAAGACGAGGGCGAAAACGGATAAAAAATTGAAGCGCACTCGGAAGAGAAATGAAAGCACCGCGAGCTAGGTTCGTGAACCTGGAACCCCACTTAAAAAAAAAAGATTTTTCAATACAGAAAATAATAGTATTTTGTTTGTAGTTGATTGTAGTGAATTTACTTTTGTTTGTAGTTGTACCGTTTGAGTAATAATTGCGTTTGAACAGTTCGCCAACTATTAATTATCATTAACTTTGTTAATTATCAAGATTTCTTAATTCCGTTTTTTCTATATAATTCAGAATCGTTTGTAGTTACTTGTAGTGATTTTACTTTTGTTTGTAGTTGTATCGTTTAACAGTTACGCTTGTTTAAACAATTCGCCAAGAGTTCACTTTGTTAATTATCAAGATTTCCTAAATCTGTTTTTTTCTATATGCTTCAGAATCGTTTGTAGTTGTTTGTAGTAATTTTACTTTTGTTTAGAATTGTACCGTTTTAGCTATAGTTATGTTTAAACAATTCGCCTAGAGTAAACTTTGTTAATTATCAATATTTCCCAAATCTGTATTTTTAAGTTTTTTATAGATTAGATTTCATAGATTTTTTATAGATTTAGGTTCCATTGCAATGCAAAATTTGACCTTGTTTATCAGTCCATTTGATAATTAACAAAGTTCACTCTTGGCGAATTGTTTAAACACAATTATTACTCAAACGGTACAATTCTAAAACAAAGGTAAAATTACTACAAACAACTACAAACGATTCTGAAGCACATAAAAAAAACAGATTTGGGAAATATTGATAATTAACAAAGTTTACTCTAGGCGAATTGTTTAAACACAATTATTACTCAAACGGTACAATTTTAAACAAAAGTAAAATCACTACAAACAACTACAAACGATTCTGAATCATATGGAAAAAAAATGAAATTAAGAAATATTGATAATTAACAAAGTTTACTTTTGGCGAATTGTTTAAACATAACTATAGCTAAAACGGTACAATTCTAAACAAAAGTAAAATTACTACAAACAACTACAAACGATTCTGAAGCATATAGAAAAAAACAGATTTAGGAAATCTTGATAATTAACAAAGTGAACTCTTGGCGAATTGTTTAAACAAGCGTAACTGTTAAACGATACAACTACAAACAAAAGTAAAATCACTACAAGTAACTACAAACGATTCTGAATTATATAGAAAAAACGGAATTAAGAAATCTTGATAATTAACCAAGTTTACTCTAGGCGAATTGTTTAAACACAATTATTACTCAAACGGTACAATTTTAAACAAAAGTAAAATCACTACAAACAACTACAAACGATTCTGAATCATATAAAAAAAAAACGAAATTAAGAAATATTGATAATTAACAAAGTTTACACCTGGCGAATTGTTTAAACATAACTATAGCTAAAACGGTACAATTCTAAACAAAAGAAAAATTACTACAAACAACTACAAACAATTCTGAAGCACATAGAAAAAAACAGATTTAAGAAATCTTGATAATTAACAAACTGAACTCTTGGCGAATTGTTTAAACAAGCGTAATTGTTAAACGATACAACTACAAACAAAAGTAAAATCTCTACAAATAACTACAAACGATTCTGAATTATATAGAAAAAACGGAATTAAGAAATCTTGATAATTAACAAAGTTAATGATAATTAATAGTTGGCGAACTGTTCAAACGCAATTATTACTCAAACGGTACAACTACAAACAAAAGTAAATTCACTACAATCAACTACAAACAAAATACTATTATTTTCTGTATTGAAAAATCATTTTTTTTTAAGTGGGGTCCAGGTTCACGAACCTCCGCGAGCTTCCTCTTCTCGACGGTCCTTCGACTTTATTCGCGAGGCAACGATACTTTACGCAAATATCCAGTATTCTGTATACAATCATAATTAGCTAATCATCCGTCGACGAAACATATCGCTCGCGAACAGCCGCTTTGACGTAAACTGCACGTTATGCGCGTTCTCGCGTATCTCAATCACTATGACAAGCAAATATATATATAAAAAAAACATTCTTTTTGAAACAGAAATTGAAATAAAAAAAGACATCTTTTGCGAGGTTGCTATGCTTGAAAAATACATATGATATAAAGGCACAAAATAAAAAAAGTATGCAGATATTCTTATTGTTAGTACAAAGTAATCGGAGCATGATCCTGTAGACGTCCCATGTCCGTGATATCGTCATCGTGGACGGGGCCTGGAGCCCACAGAAAAAATAATAAAAATAATATGTATGTGCGTATGCATATGTATGGGCGATTGCGTATGCGTGTATATGTATATATCTATGTTCAATTGCATTACTGGTTTTATGTAATATTATTTACTTTTGACAGTAACAATAAAAAAATATTATAATATATATTTTATTTATATATGTATTTTCGGTTATATTTCCCAATATTTTATTAACGAAATAATAAATACAGTTTCTTGACCTAAATAACATTACCGTTTTTCTTTCTTCAAATATACCCTAGAATCCTAACACCACACTTCCAAAAAATCCTGATTTTACCATACTAAGTGTACGCTACCCAGTGTACTAACAATAAGAGAGAGAGGGACAGGGATGGAGAGAGGGAGAAGGAAGAGAGAGAGAGAGAGAGAGAGAGAAAGAGAGAGAAAGAAGAATAAATGGGTGCATACAAATTACATATATAGGAGAGAAAGGAATAATACGAGAGATATCTGTCCTTGTCTAACGAGGCATCTACTCTGTACGACATATATCTGTCAAAGTTCGTTCTTTGAAACGGCTTTATGGATTGCAAAATCCTTTTACAGGAGTAAAGTATAGGTACTAATAAAAAGTTGTTCTTTCCATGTGCTCCCTAAGTTACATAACAGTTACAAACTGGTTTTTACTGGGATTATGTTATAATAATTAAGATTTTTATTCAGTTTGTTATCTATACTGTTCCTGATGCTAAGACTGAAGTATATTTTTATACAGGTATATTTTATTAATAATTTAATACGTCAAAAAGATATTTAAAAATTGTAATTGATTGGAAATCATGCAAGTCTTTTTTTTATGGATAAAGTATTATTAAAGATAGATTGGTGTTGAATTTGGCAATGATCGGTGAAGGGGTTACGAATTTTTGCCTAAAAAGTGTACAAATCATACACGTAATTTTATATATAAGGTATCATTAAAGGGAGGTTGTTTCGAATTTAGCGAAGATTAGTGAAAGGGTTACCAATTTCTGCCTAAAAAATGTATAGGGTAGACCGAGGCAAATCGGATTACTAATTAGCACGATAAAATTGCTCGTTTAAAATAAAATACTAACGAAAATTGTCTTACAACTTATATTAATCCGATTCGCCTCAATCTACCCTAAGTTATTTGATGGATAGCCAATCCTCAAAACCGATCCTCAAAAAATTTAAATTCGACGTTTTTGAACATAAGCAACACATTGGCATCGAAAACTCAAAAAACAATTTTTACTTTGGTCTTTTCTACCCTTATTTCATATATAATTCTTTTAAATTCGGTTAATTAGACTTAGCTTTATATGCGATCAAAATTATGGACCTTTGATCGCGTATAAAGCTGGGTCCAATCAACCAAATCTTAAAAAATTATATATGAAATATGGATAGAAAAGACTGAAAAATATAATAAAATTAGAAATAGATCGATATCTCCAAAGCGGAAGTTTGAGCAACCACGGACATTTCTAAAAAAATTCAAATTTTTTTTAAAAAAGAACCCTTTTACCGATCTTCGCCAAATTCAATATCAACCTTCCTTGAATAATACTTTATCGATTAAAAAAAAATCAGCCCGATATTTCAATATTTGCGAAAGTTAGAGCAACCACGAACATTTCTAAAAAATTCAAAATTTTTTTAAAAAAGAACCCCTTTACCGATCATTGCCAAATTTAATACCAACCATTCCTGAATGATACTCTATCGATAAAAAAAAAACAGCCCGATATCTCAATATTTGCGGAAGTTAGAGCAATCACGGACAATCTGCACATACACACATACAGACATGCGATTTTAATGCGATATTTCGACATTTTAGAACACTCTGAACATATTGGCATCAAAAACTCAAAAACCAATCTCTTCGTTAGTTTCTTCTACCCCTATTTTATATATAAATCATTTAAATTTGGTTGATTAGACCCAACTTTATACGCAATCAAAGGTTCATATACGAAATTCACGAAAACAAAGCTTCCTCTACGAGGAAGCAATAAAATTAGTTATATAAATCAATACTATAAATTTAATATTTATTGCATTTGTTATAAAAGTTATTATTTTACTCCATCAAGAATGGATAGATCCTTTGAAAAAGTTTTGCATCATTCATTTACATTACAAAAAAAAAATTATTAGAGGTGCAAAAGATGCAGTAAATTGCCAAGTCTAATATATAAGTACCCGCGCGAATACATACTATGTATACTAATTTACATTCTCAATTATGCTACTGTTATTATTTGTCATCAGACAATTATAAACATACACATAATAATTAGGTACATATTATATATATATATATATATATATATATATATATATATATACGCACATGTGTGCATAAGAATATAAGTAATTTATAAAAAGCGGGTGCTTATTAGCCTTGATACGTTACTGCCTTCTGCTACGGACGGCCAGAAAGCATTTTCAGGTTCAGGCCGTATTGCTAAAGAATCCATAGACGCGGCAACTCCGCGCGGCGTTGCCGCGTCTATAGCATATGTCTCTCTACACCACCGTGCGTCCGTATGAGCAATTCAGTGGTGTGTGTACGTGTACGGAGTTTTGCGTTGTCACCACCAGTGGCACCACCTTACGTGGTGGCGTTTGCTTTAGTCTACATTACCGACGTCGAGGAAGTTCGGCCTTCGCTATAGGATCCCCTTAAAGCGCGTCAACTAACCTATGTAGGTTAGTGACGCGTTTTAAAAGTATTTAACTGCAGTTTAATGATTTTTATTAATGCAGGGCACACACACACACACACGTGTATGTCCCGCTTTATAAAAGTTGTGATTTTCGTTAAAGCAGGGCACACACACGTGTGTATACCCTGCTTTATAGAAGTTGTGATTTTTGTTTAAAGCAGGGCACACACACACACACGTGTGTATGTCCTGCTTTATAGAAGTTGTGATTTTCGTTAAAGCAGGGCACACACACACGTGTGTATACTCTGCTTTATAGAAGTTGTGATTTTTGTTAAAGCAGAGCACACACACACACGTGTGTATGTCCTGCTTTATAGAAGTTGTGATTTCTGTTAAAGCAGGGCACACACACACGTGTGTATGCCCTGCTTTATAGAAGTTGCGATTTTTGTTAAAGCAGGACATACACACGTGTGTATACCCTGCTTTATAGAAGTTGTGATTTTCGTTTAAAGCAGGGCACACACACACACGTGTGTATGTCCTGCTTTATAGAAGTTGTGATTTTCGTTAAAGCAGGGCACACACACACGTGTGTATGCTCTGCTTTATAGAAGTTGTGATTTTTGTTAAAGCAGGGCACACACACACTCGTGTGTATGTCCTGCTTTATAGAAGTTGTGATTTTTGTTAAAGCAGGGATTAACATAATTTATAATAGACAAATTAATAAATTATTTAATAGAACATAATGTGATAAGTAATAAAATACATTGTCCAAAGTACAATAATAAATTAAAGTTAAACAGAGATAATTTCTTATTTCGTTGTCGGAAAGTATTATATGAGAAAGATAAACATAAAAAATATGCAAAGAAACAATGCACATTTAGAGGAACTGTTAGATTTAATACATACGGTTTAGCAGATCTAACTTAATCTTGAAATTATGTAGCCTCCGAGACATCTGCTTCATCGTTCACAGTCTTTGGTGGATACAATTCCGCAATTGCACGGAAAAAACTGCTTAAGCGATCTTCATAAGCATGAACGCGTTTGAAGAGATATTCAGCTAAATATCCCACTAAATGCGAAGAACGCGTTCCATACCGTGGGATATTAGCCCTTACTTCTCTCCAAACACGTTCAATGTTTTGAGTGTGGGCTCCTGAATAGACAAACAAATAGAAATTAGTAATGCTAAGTTTAGTGTTGTGTATTTCGAATGCATATGTTGCTCTTTATATATTTGCAATGTAATTACCAGTATCTGGGTCGACGAAATTCATCGAGTGATTTACTGTCAGATGTTAGAAGCCTTCACTGTTTAAACAGTTGTACGACTTCCAACAATCCGACATTATCGTCGTCCCAGGTAGAATCCACTCCTTGATCAGCTCAAGCAGAGTTTTTTCCGTGCGGTCTTGCACTGGCACAATAAAAATTTTTTTTGTGTTACGTTCGTATCCACCGAAAATCCACTTTCCGTCGATTATTCGGCCACGATTGTACTTTCTTTTGCCGATTTTTGCTTCGTCTATTTCGACGATTATATTGGGACCTCCAAGTTTCGTTGAGTTTTTTTCGGCCCAATATATGCAAACCTATTATAACAAATCAACATAACAAATTCTATAAATATATAGATATCTATTGAACATATATTCATTGTATTAAGTACATTAATTTATACTTACTTCTCGGCAAAAAGAAATCCAGTCAACAACTGAGTGCTGAGAAAGTTGTAACTCTGTGCACATAAACATAAGTCTCGGAGGTCTCAACATAATAAAATATGCAGTCATCCTGCATATTGTTTCCAGGCTTAATTTAGATTTGCTGAACCATGTATTAAATCTAACAGTTCCTCTAAATGTGCATTGTTTCTTTACATATGTTTTATGTTTATCTTTCTCATATAATACTTTCCGACAACAAAATGAGAAATTATCTCTGTTTAACTTTAATTTATTATTGCACTTCAGACAATATATTTCGTTGCTTATCACATTATGTTCTATTAAATAATTTATTAATTTGTCTTTATCGTGAGTCACTGCCAAAAACTCGTGCAGCTGCATTTTGACACGATGACTTATGATAAAACAAAAGACTATCATTTCAAATTATGTTACACTTCTGACTTACCAACCAAACAGTTGTCACGTGATCTGCTGCATGCGCGTGCGGCCACTAAGCATGCGCAATGGCTGCGGGGCATGTCCGCAGTCACTACAGCTCGTCGGTATGACAGGTCTCATAACCTGATAGTCATCAATTTTAACCGTTATATTACTCGCTTCGCGGGGCAGAGCGACACTTTTTTCTGCCAGATTCGGTCGTTTTGTGTAAAAACGCGTCGATTAAGCCCAAGTTGAACGAAATCAGTGAGGAGGCCCCACTATTCTTCAGATTTACCAAAGGTAAAACTGAAGGAGAGCTCCCTCCTCACCAATTTCGATAAAATTAGGCTTAATCGATTCGTTTTTGCACAAAACGGATGAATCTGGCAGAAAAAAGCCCCGCTCGGCCCCGCGACGCGAGATATCAACTGTTAAAGTTGACGACTATCAGGTTATGAGACCTGTCATACCGACGCGATGTAGCGACTGGTAGCGACCACGAACATGCCCTGCGGCCACATGAGCATGTTCCGTAGCCGCACGCGTATGCAAAAAAAGGTCACGTGACAACTGTTTGGTTTCAGAAATGTAACATAATTCGAAATGATATTCTTTCGGCGTATAGATTAGTGACGCTTTAAAAGTATTTAAGTTGTTGTGAGCGCACAACGATTTATAGATTAAGTATTGCACTTGGCAACTCCGAGTTGCCTCCTATCAGTAATTTGACCTTAGCGACGAAGACCGCTGACGCGAAGACCTGCCTAAGTTTCGGGAATGACCAAATATGGTCATCCCGGACATCACGGTGCCAAAAACGCTGACAACGAAGTCAGCAACACCGAGCGGATATAAAGAGCCCGCCTTTTCGACGAGCGGCCGGCAGTCGTTAGTCAACCATCAAATAATAACGTGCGTCGCGTATATCTAAGATCGCAACTTCACGCGGGTCGTTAATAAAATAAAAAAAGCTGTATTAAAAGATAAAGAGAAATATATTTGGTTGTTTATGTTATACATCGCGACGAGTGTTTCTTCTCCGACCCGAGATTCCTGAATCCTGTGCCGACCCAGAGAGCAACTCCCGGTACCGGCACAACAATTGGTGGCAGCGGTGGGATCTCGGAAATCGGAGAACGTTCCCGTCGCGTGTGTTTCCGCCACAAGTATTCGCCTGAAAGAAAAGAGCGAAAAAGTGAAAGTGGTGAAATCAGCCCTGACGGAAGCACCCGGTAGCAGCCCGCTCAAAAGGAAGGAAGCACCCGGTAGCAGTCCGATCCAGAGGAAGGAAGCACCCGGTAGCGGCCCGTTCCAGAAGAAGGAAGCACCCGGTAGCGGCTATCAGCGACACCGGAGAAGGCGCCGACCTACCACAACGGTGACCAGCCGGCCCCGCAGCCGAGCCACGCAGCGATGGTCAACGACCAGCGAGTAACGAGCAACATGCGACAATAAATGTAAGTCGAAAAACCATTGTGACGCGTCTATTTGTAAGGCGTGAATAGGCGATAAATGTCAGAAGGCGAAATCACGCCATCCCGCCCCGTTCGAAACGCGTCGTTCCTCCACAGCAAACCAGCGCGGCGCGCGATTGAATCTAGCTCGCGAAGTCCCATACATGTAGATGGACATACAGATAGCGAAGCATTAGACCGCGTGCGACGAAACCTAGACTCGCAGCTCGCCGACGAGCACACGCCAGTACTCGAGTTACATCCCAATGTTATATTAGAACGCGAATTCGAATTTTTAGACGCAAGTCTATTAAACGCGAACGAAAACCCGCGAGATAGCTTAGCGGACGAACACAGTGACGATCACAACAGTGACGCACGCACACTGCGCCCGACCGACGGTGACGCACGACCGGACACCTCGGCCGACACACAAAGCGAAAACTCCGGCAGAGGAGAATTTTCCTTAACGTCGTACGACAGCGACTTATTCGATCCGAACGAAGAGGATCATACCCCAAGAGCCAACAAGATGAGCCAGCAACGAGCCGCCGAGAACCTAGCGCCGCGACAAGACTTAACGCCCGCGCAAGTTAACGCGGAAAGAAATAGACTCGGGCCCCAGGAAAATCGACGACCGTCCGAGATAGAGCAAAGCCGAGCCCCCGAGCCGACGCAAACAAGCCCAGGAGCGATAGACTCCGTGGTTACCGACATGTTACGCCTAATACGCGACATGCAGGAGCGCATGGAGCGAACGGAGGCCGCCGAGTTCGAGCGCTCTGTGGAAGTCCTCCGCGCAATACGCGAGATGCAGGAGCGCATGAGCCGGATAGAAACCGCGACCTACGATCGTCCCGACGCCGTAGAACGACGCGTATACAGCCAGGGCCCGCTGGACGTCACCTACGGGCGAACACGTAGCGACGTCCGTAGTCAGCCAGGACACCACGTCGGATTCCTCAGCCTGAAGGAAGCCCGTAACATGATTCCCGAAATAAACGGAGAATCGAGAGAGCGCGTCCGCGAATTCCTCAGTGCGAGTACATACGCGATGAAAAATATACAGCCCGTGGACGAGGCTATGTTATTAGAAGCCATGCTGTGCATCAAATTTAAAGGTAAAGCCATGACCGACTTCGACACGCGCGATATTCGCGATTTCGAACAGCTGAAGCGCGAACTCGAAACGGAATATCTTGGAAAGCGCGGCATGACCTACCTGCAGCTAGAGTTTAACTCCCTGAAGCAACAATCGGGAGAAAACGCGCAGGAATTTGGACGTCGAGTCGAAAAATTAGCGAGAGAACTGTATGAGACCATGGAAGAAGGCCAAGGACACTCGCAAGAACAGCAGAAGGCAATCCTTGACAGCATCAAGACGCAAGCCCTGCAGAACTTCCAACTCGGACTACACGACGATATCAAGATGCTGGTACGAGCACAGCGATACCAAAGCCTGCAGGAGGCAATAACCGGCGCCACCGCCGAGGAAAAGGTTAGAGGCCCCGCCCCGCGGAACGGCCAATCGACAAACCAGAATAGATTTAACCAAAGAAACGTGCGAAATGCGGGAAACACGAACGTGAAATGCCACAATTGTGGAAAGACCGGCCATTACGGACGAGACTGTCGTTCGAGCCAACCGGCAAACAAATTCGCGCTGCTGAGAGCGTACAAGCCCGGCGACATAAACACAATAGAATGCACCTACTGCAAGAAAGCAGGACACAAGCGGGACGAGTGTTGGTCATTGAATGGCCGACCCGAAAAAGAAAGGACTCGCCAAACTAAATATTATACACAGGAAAAGAAACCGATAAATGCGACAGAAAAGAGTCAAGGTAATAAGACTCCGGAGCCGGATGATGAAACGTCCTATAGCGACAGCAGCAGCAGCAGCAGCAGCAGCAGCAGCAGCGGTAACGACAAGAAAGAGAAACAGAGGAAACATAAGACGCGATATGCGCGCGAGTATCGAGTAGCACAGGTGACAACCAAAACGGATAAAAATTTTAATCTAGATTTAGTCACTCTCCCGATGCAAGAAGCGACCAAGGGAAAATTAAATTTTTTGCTAGATTCCGGAGTCGCCGTCACTTTTATAAAATTAGGAAAACTCAAAGACACGACGAAAATACGAAAAAAGAAAATAGCGCTGACCGGCGTAACTGGACAGCAAATCTACACCCTCGGGAAGACACGAGCATCCATACGATTAGGCAAGATAATACGGCATACACAATGTACGTAGTACGAGATGATTTCCCGATGGACTACCAAGGCATTCTGGGAATCGACTTCCTGAAAAAACATCAAGCCGTACCCAATCACGCCAAAAAGCGATTAAAAATCGGCACCGCGACATTTAAATTACAGCCGTATCGAAAGTCTACTTTACCACCGCGTAGCGAAACAATATTATCCGCGATAACCAGCACAAATAAAGTAGGTATCGTAAGGGACGAAGAGATAATTCCGAGAGTATTTATCGGTAACTGTATGGTAAAGCCGAGAGATTTTCTCTGTCCGATGAGCATAGTAAACGTAACGGAGAAGCCCGTCGAAATAATGACGCCGCATGTAACTCTAGAAGAGGCACCGGTGACTGACACGGCCGACATACTCGCGGTACAGCCGACAGAAGAGCGTGAATCAATCACCGAGCGACGCAAAAAATTGCGCCATAAATTTAGAATGAGTCATTTAAATAACGAAGAAAGAAAAACGTTCAGTGCCCCCCGCTTACCCGATCCCGGCGTCCCAGCCGGCGCCATCGGGATCGCGAATGCCGCGGAGATGCTCTCCTTTCCGGAGGCTGCCGCTATCGCCTTTTCCTTCACCGAGCGAGGACCCGGCTTCCACCTCCGCCACACCTTGCCGATAGCGCTATCGCTCTCGACAGCGATGTCCTTTGCACTCGGGGTGGGAACCCCAGCGAGATTAGCATTTTTATTTGTAATCTCTTTGTTTGTGCTTGTCATTTTTTTAATAGTACTCCTCCCTTCGTGTCTGTGTGTGTTAGTGTGCGTATATGTGTGAGTGTGAGTGTGGGTCAAGTATACGTGTATGTGTATGTGTGAGCAACCAGTCCTCACCTACCTTTTATCAGCCAGGCGCTGCAGATCCAGCAAGTCACTGCACTCGGGGTCTGAGGGCATCGGCTACAGGGCGGCAGTGGCCTCGGGAATGCCCCCCACGGCAACGTGTACGGTCCCATCCGGCCACCAGCCGGCAACACACGCGCCGTGGGATTTTCGCAACATGGTGGGGCAGCCCTCGCATGCTGGTTAGGCGGTGACGGGCACCTGTACTATATTGCAGCCATAGAATGCCATAACTATGTTTATCTCCTGTACCCTCTGCCGCACCCACGACCGACGCCAGAACCCCGAAGGGACTTACCAGACCCACAACACTCGGAGGCCTCCAAGTGGGCAACGACGTCCGCGGACCCAGACCCGGGAATACGTCCCGGCGGCCCCCCGGGCGACGAAACCCCTATCCAGGCGGCCCAGCCCAGAAATACGTTCTGGCGGCCCGCCCGGTTCTCCCCCCTACTCCGGGCCAGCATGCTGGTAACGGACCTCCACCCTCCGCGGACCATGCCTCTCTTTTTTTTATTTAGTTTTTCTACTTTTCCTTACATGGCCGTAGAAGGGAAGGAACTCCGCCATCCCCCATCCTGTCGGAGCACCGGCGTGCAGTGGATGTGCAATGCCATCCCCCATCCCGCCGGAGCACCGGCGTGCAATGGATGGGTGATGGGAACGGGGCCCCCCTCCTCCCTTCCCGTGTTTTTTATTCGGGGTTATCTCCCCTAGGCTGGCGGAGAGGATGTCCTCTCCTAGCGGTCCCAGCCGACCGGGTGTTTGTACTCAGGGTCGCCATCCCCTACCGACGCATTAAGAGCCAGCGAGAGAGACACATAGTGCCTCACTCTGGCGGGAGCGCCGAACCCCATGGAACAGGCGTAACTTTCCATCTGGGAAGAACGCCCGTTCGATGTGCTCTTAGACCCTGCTCATCTCCACCGGGTTCTCCTAGTGTCCGAGAACGCTAGTACCACCCTAGTAGATCACGGAGACAGGGAGCCCTCTCACCGCGACAAGGTGGCACACCCCGAGAGGGCTCGGGACTCTTCCTGCAGTCCTTCGTGCCGTCCGTATGGGTGTGGGGCTACGCACGCGGGGTCCGCTCGGAAGTACTCCGGGATCGGTCCCGGCGTGCGCGGCCCGGAATGCATGGAAGAGTGCATGGTGTGTGTTGGACGAGACGCCCGCCGGAGCCGCCAAGACGTATTCCTGGGTCGGGGTCGGGCGGGAGGGACCGTCGGGGCCGCCGGGACGTATTCCCGGGTCTGGGCCCGGCGGTTGGTGCTTATTTCGGTTAAGGGCAGCCCCCTCAAAATTTATAACAATGGAAGGCACACCCACGAATAAAAGCGTACCGCCACAGGGGGTTCGGACCTCTAGTAGCAGGCTTGAGGCTGGTATCATCCCAGCTGGCCTCTCATCTTTATCAAGCGATGGGCTACCCGGAGCCTGCACCGCAGGGGCTCCGGGGGAACGTGCGTCTGCGATGACCACGGACGTGACGGCGACGACGGACGTCGACAAGGTGACGAGGGCAAGGACCCCTAGTCGGAGACCCGGGCCTCAGAGCCGTAAAGGGGGACCCCGGGGGCGCGGACGGAGTCATCCTCGTCCCGCGCCTCAACCGGGGCTAAGGGCGACGACGAGCGGGGGGCGGTCTCCGTCTCCTCCTCCTCCGGCGGAAGCGACGAGGGAGACCGGAGTTTCCGAACTCGCACTTCGCGGACTCCGGTGCGGCCAGGCAAAAAAATGGAGATTAAGAAGCTGCGGGCTGCTGTCCGCAGCTTGGAGACCCAAAGGGACCTGGCCGAAGAGAGATCCCGACTCGCGGAAGAGCTCAGTGGCGATGGGGGGGTTCCGCGCGGTGGGAAGAGGTGGCGATACCCGTCACCGGTGCCGTCCCGCCGGCGCGGAATTTGCCTCTCGCAAACGAGCTGGAAAGGCAAATGGCGGAAAAGGATTCCGCCTATATTGCCCAGAAGATCGCGGAGCATGCCGAGAGGGTGGACCACTTGGTCTACGCCTGCCAACACCTATCCGGCACCTCTAAGAAAGATCTGAGGATGGCCGCGCTGATGGACAAGGCGGGGGCCAGGATCCTCTCGGCGAGGGCGGCTGGCGCTCTAGCGATGGGGACGGGCCGGGAGACGGAGGTCCTTCGCCGCAAGGTGGAGGCCCTCGAAAGGCAGTTGCGAGAGAGGGACCGGAGAATCGCGGACTTGGAGAAGAAATTCTCCGAGCTCCGCGACCTCCGGGACCTCGATCCTCCGCCTGCGGAGAGGGGCCCGGCGGCGGCGGGAGGCCCCAGCTCCCCTCGCCAGAGGGGGGAGGGGGCCGCCCGAGAAGGGGCAACGCCGTCTTCTTCCTCCCCCCTGTGGCTGCCTAAGTCACAAGGGGAATTTGAGGACTACTTGAGGAGGACGATGCTCCTCCAGCTGTCCTCCTTTATGGGGCGATGGACGAGGGAGGAATGGGAGCCAAGGGCTCTCCGCCTCCTCAAGTCTGCGGCTTCTTCGGAGACGCCAAGAAGTTCCCCGACAACAACAGCGGCATGGGAGGGGGCCCCGACGTCGGGCCCGGAGGCGACTCTTCCCCAACTGGGGAAAAGAAAAAGGAAGGAGGTTGATGCCCCCACCCCTTCGCCCGAAAGGCCACTGGGGCCAGCGCCGGCCTCTGCCCCCCAAGGGGGGACTTGGACCCAAGTGATGGGGCGGAAGGCCGCTAAGAAGGCCAAAAGGTCTGCCGCCTCGAGGGAGGCGCCGAGGACTCCCCGTCCCGGGCGTGGACAGCCGCAGCAACAACAACAGCAGCAACAACAGCGGCAGGTGCCGCAACAACAGCGGCAGCAGGGCGGCAGCCAACAGCAGCGGTAGCAGGGCGGCAGCCAGCAGCAGCGGCAGCAGCCGCGAGGTGCCCCGGCCACTGGGGCTCGAGGGCGGGGGCAGCGGGGGGGCGACTGACGCAGGTAAGTCCCCTCACCCTTTCACGCAGGCTCTTGCCCTTACGCAGGGACCGCGGCAGCAGCTACGCGTACAACAGCAGCCGCGGCAACAACAACAACAGCAGGTAAATCGCCGGGCACTTCCGCGGTTCCCCCCAACGGCTGCCGTCGTCCTGACGGCCCCGGAGGGGGGATTCGCGGAGGCGATGAGGATGGCCCAGGAGAGGGTCGACCTTGCGGAGTTGGGGATTGAGGCGCTCAGGCCTAGGAAGGCCCGCACGGGTGCCTTGGTCCTCGAGGTGGCGGGGGCCGGGGGATCGGAGAAAGCCGATTGTTTGACCGCCGCTATGTCAGCGGCCCTCTCCGACCTCGAGGGGGTCAGGGTGGACCGGCCCATCAAGACGAGGGAGGTCCTCCGGGACCTCCAAGAGGCGGCGACCCCGGAGCATGTCGCGGCCGAGATCGCGCGCGCTAAGGGGTGTCGCGTAAAGGACGTAAGGGTGGGCCCGATTAGGCTCGGGCCCGCGGGCTTGAGGACGGCGTGGGCGAGATGCCCGCTCGTGGCCGCGGCTGCCCTGTCCAAGACCGGTAAGGTCAGGATAGGGTGGACGTGGTCGAGGGTGGAGCTGCTGGCGGAGCGCCCACTCCAATGCTATAAATGCATGGAGTTGGGCCACGTCCGCCAGCGCTGTCCTAACGAGGGGGCGGAGTGGGGGGACCGGTGTTTCCGGTGCGATTTGGCCGGGCACCGGTCCGCGGACTCCGCCTCCTCGCCGCGCTGCCCGGTCTGTAAGGACTCGGGCGGCCCGGCGAGACATCGGATAGGGGGGCCTGCTTGTCGGGCGGGCCCCGCCGGCGGGAAGCCCGTGGGTCCGAGGGTGGGTACCCCCTTGGGGTGCTCGCTTGGCTGTCTGGTGTTCCCGAAATGGGGTAAAAGGGCTCAGTGGAGCGCCTGGATGTCTCTTGACGAGACGTGACGCACTCGGGTTGCTAGCTGGCCCGTCCCGACAGTCTTGCGAGTAAGAGGCGGTCCAAGGGCGTCCTGCTCTTCTGCTGTGTTGCGTCACGCACGGCGAGAGAATAGGGCGTCATAACACCGTTATGGTGTGCGCGACTTCGGTGGGCTAAAATTCCCGATGAGTTTTCAGAAAGCAACACGCCGCGCGAATCTTTTGTTAGATAGCATGAGTCGTCGGACTCGGAGTGACGCGCCGCGAGCGAGCTTGGTTTGCTCGCGGGTGTCACAGTCCGCGGCGCTTCTGCCGTCGGCGGAAGCAACACGCCGCGTGAGTGCCCACAAAACAACACGCCGCTGAGCGACCCCGTCGGTGGAAGCAACACGCTGCGTGATTGCTCGCAAAGCAACACGCGGCTGAGCATCGCGCCGCGGGAGGCAACACGCCGCGGAAAACTTAGTCTCGGTTGCTGAACACCATCCAAAGCAACACGCGGCGCCGATCTTTCGAGTCCGCTCATAACAACGTGAGAAGTCATGATCCACAGGACTGTTGAAGCGCAACACATGCTGTGCCGCAGCGCTTAGCCTATCACAGTCAAGTCGAACTCCAGCGTGGTTCCCACTGTAAACTACGAGTGAGCTCGGGCCTGGCCTTAGTCCTGGCCTTGGCCGTCGTAGGCTAACGGAGTTAAGACGATACGCAGGTTCCCCCGGCTCGCGGGCCTTCGGGCTGCCACCGGTTCTTTCCGGAAAGGGTGCGGGGGTTTTGGGGGGTGTGTGAGTGTGTGCGTGTCCATGTTGTCTGTGCTCGTGTTTATGTTTGTCGGGTGACAGAGATGCGGTCGGGTGTAGATGGATATTTCTCGAAGACTAACCAAGCGGGGAGTAGTAGCCCCGCAACCGTAAGATGCGGATATGTTAGTACCTGACCTCTGCGGCGTAATAAATGGTAAGTTCCGGCATAACGCCGGTAAAGTCCATGTGAAACCGCATGTTCAACGTGGAAGAACCGCTGTCCGTGTCTGGGCGGAGCCTATTCGAGAGTTGAAGTCGGCCCTCCCGAGCGCATGTGTGGAGAATTAGCTGATCACTATTTCTTCATTTCCCGCCAGTGGGAAGATACGCTGGTAACGTCTAGCCCGAACTCTGGGTGAACGGTGTCGCGGGGCATACGTGCTCATTCAGTAGAGGTGACGTTAAACCTCTAGCATCAAGATTCATAACCTTTTTATAGAGTCACGTCTGCGTGGATAGGGGTGATCGCCCGACAAGCTGCTTCTCAGCTTCCACGTAGTTTAACTAGGGTTGTTACCCGGCGGGGATAGATGCCCATATGCGTATGGGCTGCCATGATGGCCAAACCGTCGTAACAATAATATTTCTGCATAATGAAGAATGTTAAGAACCCCACAAACCTGGACGGATCAAAAACTGCTGACAAAAAGGCAAAAACGGAAATGGACAAAGCTACGGATACGGACAAGACAGTGACAAAGACGGTGACGAACAGTGACAGAGTGCTCGGGCAAAAAGCGATTACAAAGGCAGTGACGGTGGCACTGACCAAAGTCGACCAGAAGGTCTCGGAGAAGACACCCGCGCATGAGCTAAAAAAGTGGGCGAACACACAGACGCTAGACGAAACAGGGACGGAATTGACGGATGATGAAAGTCTGGTGGGTGATCCGCTTCAGCGCACGTTTCCACGTAGCGGGAAGTTGAGGAGGAGCCCGCCTGGCTCTCAGACGTCTATTAGGGACACGCAGAGCGAATCCAATGAACCTGTAGGAGGAGGTATGGTTAAAGGGACCGGCCAACCGCGGGCGAACTCGGTTTTGCTCATAATGAGTGACCGTGAGAGCGGAAACGACAGTGGGTCCGACGACGACGACGTATTTATCCGGGACGGTGCGGCCAAAAGAGAAATGTTGGCCGCGGAGTCGATGCATGACATCCGACTTAGGTTGGAGGTTCGCCGGGCGGATTTGGGTACTCTTTGAAGAGTGCCTCAAACGCGGCGTCTTCCCGGGGAGGTGGAAGGAGGCCAGCCTCGTCCTTCTGAAGAAGGAGGGCAGGCCTCCGGATCAGCCGTCGGCGTACCGGCCCATCTGCCTCCTGGACGAGATCGGCAAGATCCTTGAGCGTATCATTGTCGGCCGACTCGTCCGTCACCTGGAGTGGGAGGGGTGGTCCCGGCTTTCGGAGGACCAGTTCGGATTCCGGGGGGGGCGGTCCACGGTCGATGCGATCGGCCGTGTGCGGTCCCTTGTGGAGGAAGGACTGGCTCGGGGCGGGGTGGCGTTGGCGGCGTCGTTGGACGTCGTCAACGCCTTTAACTCGCTTTCCCGGTGGGTGATCGGGGAATCGATGGCTGACCTGAACGTCCCTGATTACCTTCGGGCGATGGTCCGGGCCTACCTCTTTGACAGGTGGCTGTTGGTTAGGGGGGCGGATGGGCGGGTGAGTCGAGCGGCTGTGCGCGGCGGGGTTCCGCAGGGGTCGGTCCTTGGCTCTCCCCTGTGGAACGTCGGATACACCCGCCCGCTCAGGGTCGTGCTCCCCGCGGGCGCCACCGCCGTCTGCTATGCGGACGACACGGCGGTGCTGGTCATCGGGGGGAGCTGGGAGGACGTTGCCCGCACGGCGGAGATCGCCGTCGACATGGTCGTGCGCGAGATCCGGGGTTTGGGCATGGAGGTGGCGACCAGGAAGACGGAGGTCGTCTTCTTCCACAGACGTGGGCCGCCGCCCCCAAGGGGCCTGAGCCTGCGGGTGGGGGGCGAGACCGTCCCAGTGGGCCCCGAGATGCGATACTTGGGGCTCACGCTGGATCCAAAGTGGCGCTTCCGCGTGCACTTCAGGGGAGTGGCCTCCAGGATGGAGGGCATGGCGGCCGCGCTAGGCCGCCTGCAACCCAACCTGGGTGGCCCGTGCGCGCGGGTGCGCCGACTCTTTCATAGAGCGTGCGGTCGGTGGCCCTGTATGGGGCGCCTATATGGGCCAACAGGGCGATCGCGGATTGGTACGTCCGATCGGAAACACACCGAGCCGAGCGCCGATCCGCGATCCGATTGATGAGGGGGTACCGCACGATCTCCCATGCGGCGGCCACCGTCCTGGCTGGTATCCCCCCGATCGAGTTCGCGGCCCTCGCGCACGCCGAGGTATATCGGCGTGTGCGCGTGATGCGAGCGGATCGGGTCGGTGCGCCACTCGTGGCGCGTGCCAGGGCGGTGGCGCGTAGTCAAGCCCGACAGCTCGCCCTCCGGGAGTGGCAGAACAGCCTCGCTCCCGTCCGGGGGCGGGTCGTCGAGGCGATCCGGCCGATCCTGCCCGACTGGGTGGGCAGGTCATGGGGCGGTCTCACGTACCGCGTGACACAGGTTTTCACCGGGCACGGGTGCTTCGGTGACTACCTGTGTCGCATAGAGAGGGAGCGCACGACCGAGTGCCACCACCGCGGGGACCCGGAGGACTCCGCGCAGCACACTCTGGCCGAGTGTGCGGCTTTCGGGGTGCAGCGCGGGGTCCTAATAGATAAGGTCGGGGCGGACCTCTCCCTCCCGGCCGTGGCTGCGGCCATGGTCCGGGACAGAGAGGCCTGGGGGGCGGTCGTCTCCTTCTGCGAGATAGTGATGCTCGCGAAGGAGACTGCCGAGAGGGAACGGAGGGACGGCGAGCCGGTGCGCGCGGGCGCCCGCCGGCGGCGCCGCCGCTCTCCTCCCCCCTTTGCTTTATAACCCAGCCGGGCGGGCCGAAGGGTGCCCGCCCGATCTCGTAGGGGAGGGGGGCTGGGGGGACCAGTGTCCCCCCAACTGCCTCGGCGGGTAGGGTGAGATCGGGGGGTCTCACCCGGTCGTGCCCGCTGAGCCGGTCGGCGGCGAGAGATGGTGTCCCTCGCCGCCAAGATAGGGACGGGAAGCCAAAAGGCCCCATCCCCCGGAGTGCGCCTGGATGCAATGCGAGAGCGGTTCCCGGGCGCACCCCACATGGGGATGGAAGGGACACTGGCTGGTTTTTAGCCGGTAAGATTCCGGCATACCCCTTGCCTCTCCCCCGAGAGGCGAGGAAGTCCATGAGGATTTTCCAGCGTCAACAAAAAAAAAGATTTTTGAATTTACAAAATACATTGCGTGTACTTGGCACTTTTTTTAACCTTTTTTGAAAAAGGTAATTTTGTACTATTGTAATATACTTTGCACAATATCTTGTATGCCTTGATGATTGCAATCCCATATTCTTTTGTAGGACATAAATTTCTTCTGATTAAATATCTTTTTCTGCTTTTTAAATATCTGCAGAACAAAACAATAATTTTTATTATACTGTTTATTAACATTTTTTAATAATGATAGTTATTAAAATATTAGCTTACTTACTAACATGCAAAATGATCCTTTTCCACGTAAATCAAAATCTATATCTTCAAAATTATTCGTTACATCACAAATGGTTCTAACCAACTTTTGTATTTCTATTAACAAAGAATTTTCTGTACCAACCCTAACAGCACGATATATTGCAGCAATCTTGCAGCAATCTTGCACGGCAAGCTTGCAGTATTGCATGCAATATTGCTGCAATGCTGCAGCAATCTATCTATGTCCTACTCTGGGCAATATTGCTGCAGTGTGCAGCAATGTTGTGGCAATATTGTAGCGCAATTTTGCTGCAATGTGCAGCAATGTTGTGGCACATTTCTAATATTCACCGGCAAAAAAAATTATTTTTTTCGAAATTTTATTACTATTTTATAACTAAATTTGTTTCTTAAGATGCAGTCTATGATTATAAATATTTTCTCGTATTTGAAAAAAACACCTTGGTGGGATCGAACTCGGGACGTCTGGATCGTGAGCCAACTGCCTTACGTGGTAGACTATTTCTTAATTTGATGTAAGTGTTATATAAAGTCTACATATGTCACAACCAGCGCAAATATAATTTTTCAAAAATCATTTTAAGAAACAAATTTAGTTTAAAAAGAGTATACAGCTGCACAAATTTTTAATATTGACATTATATCTATTATATGTATATCTATTATATGTACATAGAAGCACAGTACGTAAATGCATTCTACTACATTGCTACATATAATATATAATACACGTACGTATATGTATATATATATGTCTTTTAATATGTTGCAGTGCCACCTTGCAGCAATGTTGCTGCAATTTTACGCTGCAAGTGCAATGTGGCAATATTGCTGCATTGCTGCAATTTTACGCTGCAATTGCAATGTGGCAATATTGCTGCATTGCTGCAATTTTACGCTGCAAGTGCAATGTGGCAATATTGCTGCAAGATTGCTGCAATATATCGTGCTGTTAGAGAATATCCATGTTTTATTGCATATAATATGTGTTCAATGCAATAATAATTGAAAAAAGGAAGCTGATATAGAAAACTGATACACAAACAACTTCCATGTCTTCAGTACGTGCAGGAGGAAACTCAGTTAAGAGAGGTTATGTTAGGAAACAAATGAAAACCAACTATCCAACAATGTATGAGAGAGAAAATGTTTGAACTAACGGTTAGCATTTATTTTTCGTTTATTTTGAAAAATAAGTCACTGAAAAATACGTACGCTAATTGTAAAACGTCGAAATATTGATTTTAAAAAATGTCCGTATGTGTGTATGTATGTATGTACAGTCGATCACGGAAAGGTTGCAACACTTTTTTTTTGGATGGGTTTTGGAACGCACGAATATTTAGAGACTGCGAGCCACTGCGTCTAGGGAGCTGCCGTGACCAGCAGTGAGCTGTAGTGAGAGGTTAAGACAGCTGTCAAAAGAGCATATACAGGGTGTGTATACACAGCAAAAGACATCTTACAGCGTAACATCTGATAACAGGTAGGAACAAGACATCTTAAATAACGTATACTTTTTACGATATTTTAATTTAAATAAATAAATAAATAAATAAATAAATAATTAAATAAATAAATAAATTTATTTAAATTAAAATATTTAAATTAAAAAAATAGAGTAATTCCAATAACTTTCAAGTCTTAAATTATTATTTTTTTTACATATTTTGAGACGTTTGATAAGTCTATCTAGTTTAGATATAATATGAGCTAAACGATTTGTTATATATATTTCTATACGTTGTAGAATTTTGCCAAAGGACTGGAATAAGAGAAAATTTTATTTTGCAATAAATATATTCTAATATATTTATAATTATAAGTCAGATATGATTTGCTTTACAAAGATGCAGACTGTAATAACCATCATATATATTCTTGCAGATAATATAAAGAAACGAGGAACTGTGTCTCCTTGCGCAAACGTATATGGCACACTCTTCTGCGTGTTCACAAGTGGATGAGCATGAGTGGATACATCTATTCATGGCTTCCGTGAACCATTTCCAAGGGAAGTCCCACGACTACCTGCAGGTTGAACGATAATTAAATATATCATTCAGAATTATACTTCCTGACCACATAGTTTAACGATGATAATAAGATCAGAAGAGAGGCGGTGGACAGCAGGCAGCATGCGTAGTGATCGGCAGTGATATTAAACTTTTATTGTGCTATTTAAACTTTTCTAATTTAAACATTACTTTTTATACATTATTAACAGGTGATAAATCTTATAACAGACAGCACAAAGTTGTTGGATCGTTTAGCAGGCAATACCGAGCATTTCAGAAATGCGATGACTAAAGCTGGATTCATTATCAGCGGCGATAACCATCCTATTTGTCCTGTTATGTTGGGTGATGTAAAATAAGCAACAACATTTGCAGATAAAATGATGGGTATGAATATATTTTCATATAAATTATAAAATCTTTAAAGAAATAAACGATCAATGATAAAATATACAACACCTACTATATATTATCAAAGTTTTACGACTTATTCTGTTATGTTGCACGAGAATAATTTTTTTTTTTACAGAAAAGGAAATTTACGTCATTGGATTCAGCTATCCCGTGGTATTAAAAGATAAAGCAAGAATATGTGTTCAGTTTAAGAACTTGCGGTAATTTAATAAATACATTTTTAATAACGGCAAAGAAAAATTGAATGATTGATTCTGTTTCCAATATGCATTCTGTTTCATTATATAAATAAATAAATCGCAGTGGTAACGCTATATATTTAAGCTTATTTGTATTATACAAATTAAATATTGCAAGTATATAAGTGCATGCGAATGTTGAACGTTGAATTTATTAACACGTGCAATAACAAATATCTTAATCGAGCAGTATATTAAAGGTGTACCTTTTTTATACAAATTTTTAACGCGCAATGTTGTAAGTGTATAAAATCTTGAATTAGGTGTAAACTTTTATTGTTATTAAACATTTGTTACATAGAATGCTAAGGTTTGTACGATTTAACGAGATTTTCCGAAAATTCCCTGACCTGTTGAACTCCACGCACTTCCCTTTCTAGCAATGAAAGCTGCGTGACGGGAAAGTCCTCATAAAGGTCCATTATCTTAAAAAGAAAAAAAATCATTTCATTTATCTTTCAAGAATTTGACAAAGCAATAAATATGAAATATTATTATTCTCTAATAATTATTTAGCTCTAAAAGAATTACGAAAAACAAATTAAAATATCAGCTATAAATACAACGTTAATTAATTAATAGATAATTATTTAGCTCTAAAAAAATTACGAAAAACAAATTAAAATATCAGCTATAAATACAACGTTAATTAATTAACGTTGTAGATAGTAGATAATTAATTAACGTTGTAGATAGTAGATAATTAATTACCGTTGTATTTATAGCTGATATTTTAATTTGTTTTTCGTAATTCTTTTAGAGCTAAATAATTATTAATTAATTAACGTTGTATTTATAGCTGATATTTTAATTTGTTTTTCGTAATTCTTTTAGAGCTAAATAATTATTAGAGAATAATAATATTTCATATTTATTGCTTTGTCAAATTCTTGAAAGATAAATTAAATGATTTTTTTTCTTTTTAAGATAATGGACCTTTATGAGGACTTTCACGTCACGCAGCTTCCATTGCTAGAAAGGGAAGTGCGTGGAGTTCAACAGGTCAGGAAACTTTCGGAAAATCTCGTTAAACCGTACAAACCTTAGCATTCTATGTAACAAATGTTTAATAACAATATGAGTTTACACCTAATTCAAGATTTTATACACTTACAACATTGCGCGTTGGAAATTTGTATAAAAAAAGTACACCTTTAATATACTGCTCGATTAAAAATTTTGTTATTGCATCTGTTAATAAATTCAACGTTCAACATTTGCATGCACTTATATACTTGCAATATTTAATTTGTATAATACAAATAAGCTTAAATATATAGCGTTAACACTGCGATTTATTTATTTATATAATGAAACAGAATGCATATTGGAGACAGAATCAATCATTCAATTTTTCTTTGCCGTTATTAAAAATGTATTTATTAAATTATCCCAAGTTCTTGATCTGAACACGTATTCTTGCTTTATCTTTTGGTACCACGGGATAGCTGAATCCAATAACGTAAGTTTCCTTTTCTGTAAAAAAAAAAATTATTCTCGTGCAACACAACAGAATAAGTCGTAAAACTTTGATAATATATGGTAGGTGTTGTATATTTTATCATTGATCGTTTATTTCTTTAAAGATTTTATAATTTATATGAAAATATATTCATACCCATCATTTTATCTGCAAATGTTGTTGCTTATTTTACATCACCCAACATAACAGGACAAATAGGATGGTTATCGCCGCTGATAATGAATCCAGCTTTAGTCATCGCATTTCTGAAATGCTCGGTATTGCCCGCTAAACGATCCAACAACTTTGTGCTGTCTGTTATAAGATTTATCACCTGTTAATAATGTATAAAAAGTAATGTTTAAATTAGAAAAGTTTAAATAGCACAATAAAAGTTTAATATCACTGCCGATCACTATACGCATGCTGCCTGCTGTCCACTGCCTCTCTTCTGATCTTATTATCTGAATCTTATTATCATCGTTAAACTATGTGGTCAGAAAGTATAATTCTGAATAATATATTTAATTATCGTTCAACCTGCAGGTGGTCGTGGGACTTTCCTTGGAAATGGTTCACGAAAGCCATGAATAGATGTATCCACTCATGCTCATCCACTTGTGAACACGCAGAAGAGTGTGCCATATACGTTTGCGCAAGGAGACACAGTTCCTCGTTTCTTTATATTATCTGCAAGAATATATATTATATGATGGTTATTACAGTCTGCATCTTTGTAAAGCAAATCATATCTGACTTATAATTATAAATATATTAGAATATTTATTGCAAAATAAAATTTTCTCTTATTTCAGTCCTTTGGCAAAATTCTACAACGTATAGAAATATATAACAAATCGTTTAGCTCATATTATATCTTAACTAGATTAGACTTATCAAACGTCTCGCAATATGTAAAAAAAAATAATAATTTAAGACTTGAAAGTTATTGGAATTACTCTATTTTTTTAATTTAAATATTTTAATTTAAATAAATTTATTTATTTATTTAATTATTTATTTATTTATTTATTTAAATTAAAATATCATAAAAAGTATACGTTATTTAAGATGTCTTGTTCCTACCTGTTATCAGACTTATCAAACGTCTCAAAATATGAAAAAAAAATATTAATTTAAGACTTGAAAGTTATTGGAATTACTCTATTTTTTTAATTTAAATATTTTAATTTAAATAAATTTATTTATTTATTTAATTATTTATTTATTTATTTATTTATTTATTTATTTAAATTAAAATATCGTAAAAAGTATACGTTATTTAAGATGTCTTGTTCCTACCTGTTATCAGATGTTACGCTGTAAGATGTCTTTTGCTGTGTATACACACCCTGTATATGCTCTTTTGACAGCTGTTTTAACCTCTCACTACAGCTCACTGCTGGTCACGGCAGCTCCCTAGACGCAGTGGCTCGCAGTCTCTAAATATTTGTGCGTTCCAAAACCCATCCAAAAAAAAAGTGTTGCAACCTTTCCGTGATCGACTGTATGTGCACATTTAATGTTGTGGTTGCTTTAATTTCCGCAAATATTGAGATATCGAGCTGTTTTTCTTTTAATCGATAGAGTATTATTCAAGGAAGGTTGGTATTGAATTTGGCGATGATTGGTAAAGGGTTTTTTTTTTTAATTTTAAATTTTTTTAAAAATGTCCGTAGTCGCTCTAACTTCCGCAAATTTGGAGATATCGATCTATTTCTAATTTTATTATATTTTTCAGTCTTTTCTACTCCTATTTCATATATAATTTTTTAAGATTTGGTTGATTAGACCCAGCTTTATACGCGATCAAAGGTCTATAATTTTGATCGCATACAAAGCTAAGTCTAATCAACCGAATTTAAAAGAATTATATATGAAATAGAGGAGGTAGAAAAAACCGAAATATAAATTGTTTTTTGAGTTTTCGATGTCAATGTGTTGTTCTAAAGAGTACGAAAAAATGTATGTGCCAAATTTACCGAAATTTATATAATTCCAAAACTAATCAACCAAATCTTAACAAATTATATATAAAATAGGGTGCTTTCCGCCGTGTGTATTTGCTCATACTATTTCTTGTTGCTTGTCTGACGCTTAGAACTAACTCTATGCGAGAGAGAAAATGGAACAAATCGGCTTTAGAGGCGTGTTGTGAGGCGGAAGTCGACGTGACCTAATTGCGACACCTAGCTGATAGCGCGCAGCCCGAATATTGCCAAACTCTCCTGAGGTGGCATTCCGGGTGTCGCAAACGGCATCCAGGTCGCGCACCCGGAAGCAAAAGCGCTGACAGCTAAGTCAGCATTGCGGAAGTAATACGCGAGAGATAAAAAGCCCGCCCTTCCGAGAAGCGGCGGGCAGTCACCACCGAGAGCACGTAGCGCGTCATACTGTGTATCATCCATTTGGCCCGCAAGTCAGGGTTGTAAAAGAAGTGTAACAAGTGTATTCCGAAACAGCCGTTTATTAAACGCTACAACCAATCTGATTAGAAGAGTGTTTCTTTCTTCTTTCTACGGATCCTACGAACCCGGTGCCGGCCCTGAGCTACCATTCAAGGCGCGGCACAACAGGCGCAAATTTTTTTTTATTGGTCTGAAGGGCAGTTTATCGTGTGTAAGAATGCCTTCCGACGCGTGTATTTGCTCCTACTATTTTTTGTTGCTTGTCTGACGCTTAGAAATAACTCTGTGCGAGAGGGGAAATGGAACAAATCGGCTTTAGAGACGCAAGAATTTTTTTAGTAGTCTGAAGGGTAGTTTATCGTGTGTAAGGGTGCCTTCCGACGCGTGTATTCGCTCGTACTATTTTTCGTTGCTTGTTTGACGCTTAGAAATAACTCTGTGCGAGAGGGGAAATGGAACAAATCGGCTTTAGAGACGCAAGAATTTTTTTATTGGTCTGAAGAGTAGTTTATCGTGCGTAAGGGTGCCTTTCGACGTGTGTATTCGTTCATACTATTTTTTGTTGCTTGTCTGACGCTTAGAACTAACTCTATGCGAAAGAGGAAATGGAACAAATCGACTTTAGAGACGCAAGAATTTTTTTAGTAGTCTAAAGGGTAGTTTATCGTGTGTAAGGGTGCCTTCCGACGCGTGTATTCGCTCGTACTATTTTTCGTTGCTTGTTTGACGCTTAAAACTAACTCTGTGCGAGAGGAGAAATGGAACAAATGAGTTTTAGAGACGCAAGAATTCTTTTAGTGATCTGAAGGGTAGTTTATCGTGCGTAAGGGTACCTTCCGACGCGTGTATTCGCTCCTACTATTTTTCGTTGCTTGTCTGACGCTTAAAACTAACTCTGTGCGAGAGGAGGAATGGAACAAATGAGTTTTAGAGACGCAAGAATTCTTTTAGTGATCTGAAGGGTAGTTTATCGTGCGTAAGGGTGCCTTCCGACGCGTGTATTCGCTCCTACTATTTTTCGTTGCTTGTCTGACGTTTAAAATTAACTCTGTGCGAGAGGAGAAATGGAACAAATGAGTTTTAGAGAGTGCCTGCCCATTGAGAAATACTCTCTCACCGTGTCTTGCTTGTCGCACGCCACGTCATCGAAGGCGAAGATCGAGTTTGGACGTGCATCGCTCGGTGGAATGACGTCACTGTTATTAGAGAACGTAAAGTAGCCGATTTCGTCGATCGATGTCAATAAATTTTCTAGACATCGATATTTCGGCTGTTGCAGCGATTTCGAGTACACGTACACGTTTTCGAAACGTACACCGTGCGGACTTTCTAGCAAGCTAATCAGAACGTTGGTTTTACCGCAATTCGAAGGGCCGCAAATGATCGCGCGTATAGTAGCCGGCAGCATCGTACCGTGCTTGCGTTTCTCCACGTTGCCCCTTATCAACCGTGATCTGTCGTCGCAATTCGTCACGCGAATCGCTAACGGTTGTCGCACAAATCTCATTTCTTTCCACACTGCCGACTTTCTGGCTGACTCGAACGCCTATTTATAGGCGAGCGGAACCGCAAATCGCTCAGTAGCAAAAATGTTTGTTTTACTGTCAAAACCTTCCGATATTCGCGACTTGAGCGCCGAATAGCTGCAATTTGTGCCGAAAACCGTTCTGCTGCAAACGCGCGGCGATCACGTCCACTACGTGTGGGACAAGCTTTCGGAACATTTAAGGGCGGATTTGGAGGTTCAGACATATCGTCGTTGTTACGACCATTACAATCAACCGTGGCAGCAAACGCACGTCGACGGTCCCGCGCCAATGATAAAGGATTGCGGCGAATGTCAACAAAAAAAAATGGTGGAAGCCTGTTAAATCGCGCGATAAACGCACTTCCGTTCGAATTACACATTCCCAGCTATCAATTTTGCGGTCCGGGAACTCGTTTACAAGATCGATTGGCGAGAGGCGATCAAGGTATCAATCCATTGGACGCGGCGTGTCGCGAGCACGACAGCCTATTCGCGTAACCGCGATCTCACCGAGACACGCGGCGGACGAGATACTCGCTGCGGAAGCGCGGAAACGCATTACCGCGAGAGATTCGACTCTCGGAGAGAGAGCTGCCGCTACAACCGTCTGGGCGACCATGAAGGCTAAGACGAATCTCGGAATGGGCTTGAAAACAAAAAAATCGAAAACGGTGAAGAAAAAAAAGTTAACAAAAAAACGGATATTTCCGACAGCAAAACGAGGCGGCGTATTGCCGATTCTACCGTTGTTGGGAGTTCTCGGTTCTCTGGCCGGCGGAGCGGCGGGAGTCGTAAAGGCCGTGAACGATAACAAAGCCGCGCGGCGTCAGCTGGAAGAGATGCAACGTCACAATCGTGCCGTGGAAGGTCGCGGACTTTATCTCGCTCCGTACAAATATGGACGAGGGCTGTATCTCGGCCCGCACAAACGCGAGCGAGTAGCGTCGAAAATAAAAAAAAACGTCAAAAAGACGTTAAATATGCCCGCGGGTATTACGACTAACGTACAATTGAATCGACTGGCAAGGCGTATGCGCGTACCGTTCTTCAGAGGTGTCTTCATGCGTGATTCGTTACCGATCGGCGGTGTACGTCGAAACGAGAGCGGTATCGTAAATTTGGACGATGCAGATATTGTAAAATTGACGTCGTGCGGCACCAACTTGTACATGAAACCGTCAACTGTACTCTTCCTGTTCGAACTAGAACATTGCGTCGAGAATGTGTATTTTCAACTATATAAATATGTTCACGACGTAAGTGATAAATTCAAACATTTTGTAACAATTTTACGTCAAAATTGTATCACCGATAAATGTAACGCAGTTACAATCTTGCGTAAATTATATGATAAAAATTCGATTTTTGATTGTGAACTGTTGGCGTATGCTGCTGATACTATTGTGTATAATGCGCTACATGATAAATAAATACATATAATATGGTTAAAAAGTTTTAATTATTTTTCCTTCTGTCTATCGTTTCCTTGTCCACCGTCAACGGTTTAGAATTATAACTCTTGATAAGAATGCGCGTGCCGCACTCGTCGCGCGAACGGGGCCGGGGGCCGGGGGCTGGGAGAGATAACGTGAACGGGGGCCGGGAATCGGGCGCGCGAACGGGGGGGACGGGGGCGCGCGAACGAGAAGACGCGCGCGACCGGGGGACGGGGGCGAGGGAGAGATAACGCGAGCGGGAGCGTGTGACGTCACGCGGACCGGCGCGGCCGTTGCACGCGGACCCCCCCCTCGCCCTGCGGCGCCCAAAAAACGCGGTTCCCCTCCCTCCCCGCGGCGCTCGAAAAGGACGCGGTTCCCCCCTCCCCGCGGCGCTCGAAAAACGCGGTTCCCCCCTCCCCTTCACCGCGGTTTCCCCATCACCCCCGCCCGCGGTCTCCCCCCCCGCCCGCGGTTCCCCCCGCCCCTCACCCCCCCTCAGATCCCCGGAGTATAACTCTCTTAGCTTACCTACTTACCGTAGTACATAAAAACAAAAAATATGTAAAAAGAGAAAGAATAAAAAAAATGTATTTTTAAAATATATAAATCATGACTTAATTTCTTCACATGTATTTCTATTCGAGCCGTATATGCGACGTTCGACTCGAACCACTCGGGCCGCTTGAAAGGTATATCGTATATCGTATAACGTAAACTATGAAGCCATGCTCCGGCGACGCTCGCCTATATGTGGTGCCGATGCTCCGACGAATCCTTTCTCGCTATTGTAGGACTAGATATATTTTATCTTAATTACTCTTCTGAGCTCTGGTTCAGTCCTCGGCAGTCAGTTAAGTCAGTCAGTCAGTTAAGTCAGTAGTGTGAAAACGTTTGCAAGTAGAGTACAGTGTAAAAAAAGAAGAAATGGGCGAAAAAATAGATGAAGAAATAGAAGAAGAAATGGAAGAAGATATGGAACGAAGATATCGCAGAAGAATCGAAGACTGCATAAAAATCGTTTACCCCGCATTAGGAGTATGTATACTTAATACCGTTGCGTGCGTGTGTGTCGCCCGGTATGCTTTTCGAACTCCAAGCTGAAGCGTGCAGCGAGCAGTCTTTTAAGAAACAATCTTCGTTATTTTCGTGAGTGCGCGAGTGTGAATAAGTGTCTGAGAGAGTCACGGATTCACTGTGGCCTGGGTGTAACGTTTCTTTTCGAAAAGCATACCGGGTGGCATGCATGCAACAATACATAATCGTATATTATATATATCTTTTTTAAAATTAACCATTCTGTTAACGTTACAGTGGATATGGGTTGATAACGTGCCGGTGCACGAGGTCCAGCTTTACAATATGGTGAGAGTTCGGATCCCTCATAGACAGGTGTGTATAAATATTTTTTTCACAGATTTTAAATTTAAAAAATTTTTTTTTAATTTTTAAAAAAATTTTTTGTATAATTTGTTTTTAGCCAAATTTCATATATTTCGATGAAATCCAAATTCGTGGATTTATCAACATTCATCGCCAGCGTGTGCGACGCTGGGAACGAGAACTCCTTCGTGACAACAACAATGAAATCTGGGATATTTCGGGAGATGTAGACATATATGGATTTCGAAATCTGTTCGAAATCGAAGACAAGTTTGACAGAGAAGAAGAAGAGGTGTGGTAGTAAAATTTTATAAATAAATATTTTTTATGTTAATTCTATATATCTATCATTTATAATTTATTTTTCCGTTTATTAAGTATAATTAAAAATAATATTTTTAATAATAATTATTATTAAGTTAAATCCGCGCGATGAAAAAATAACGCGAACGGGGGGACGGGAGCGAGAGACCGCGCGCGAGGGAAAGACAACGCAACGAGAAGACGCGCGCGAACGGGGGAGAGACAAAGGAGGTCGGGAGCGAGCGCGCCGTGTGACGTCACGCGGACCGGCATGGCCGTTGGACGCGGACCCCCATCCTCCCGCGGCGCGCCGCCGATAAAATTCCAGTAGCCGAACGGCGCCCGTTAGCTTTTGTAATACCCCTGCGCCAAAAAAATTACCCCCCGCCCTCCCCCTGGACCACCCTCGGCGTAGGACGCGGACACCTACCCCCCTTCTCCCTCTCGGCCTAGAACGCGGATACCTCCCCCCCCCTCAGCCGAACGGCGGCGGTATCCCTTGTCAACGATATGTTTATCAATATTTAATAAACAACATGTCCCGAGGCGCTCACCGATTCCTCCCCCTCATCACCCCCTCGCCCACGAGTCGGCCCCCTCGCCCCGCTCATTTCTCGCCCTTGAGTCTCCCCCTCCCCCTCACTGCAGACCCCGCGGCCTAGCGGTGGTGGTCCCTCCTCCTCCCCCACCCGCAGACCCCGCGGCCGGGCGGCGGCGGTACCCCTCCCCCCGCCCCGCACCCCCTGAGATCCCCGGCCTAGAACTGTCGTCTTTTTCTTACTTAAAATAAATTTTTGAAAAATTATTATCCATATATTTTTGGACTAAAATGTTAATTTAACAAAAATTGATTTTTTTCTTCAATATTTAAACGCCTGTAAATCATCATTCAATGAAAAAAGGTCTACGACCTCTCATTTTAAAGATAATTAAAATATCTTCAAGAAAAATACATAACATTACTGCCTCTAACTAATTAGAAAAAGATATTTTCCAAAATGCACTGAAAAATGACATTTCTTCATGTTTTTTGCTCTTAACTTCAAGCTATCTTTACCAAAATGGATTTATGCATACATCAACATGCTCAAAAATTTATTCTCTTTAACTTTTATTATACATACTATATGTGTACGACCTATACTTTCAGAGTTAATACTGATTTTTACATGCAAAACATCCACTATCAACATAAAATAAAATTGTCTTTTAATTAATAACTCGGCGAATTTGGACTGTACAAAAATGTATAAAAAACGAAATTGTTCATAATTAGATTCTCTACAACTTTTATTTAAAACATTTTTCGATTTGAGAGTCCATTTTCGACATATTAGCGAAAAATGCGCGACGCGCGTACGCGTTTTCGTTGCGTCGCAAAACTACCAATGTTTAAAAAAATTCTATCTCTGCTTTATTTGGTTGTACAGACTTGAATAAAAAATGAAATTGTGCAAAATTTTGTAAGCTACAATTTTGATATCAACATAAATTTCTGTAAAGTTGATATTTTCCGAATTATTTGCGAAAAACTGATTTTTTGGACCTTTTGGACCCTCCCCTGTCCGCAACGTAGCGTCTACACGTGGGGACTTTTAATATGTTAAATAGTACCCTAAAACAAGCCTGTTTACAAAGTTTCAGCCCAGTCAGTATTATTTCCTCCAAATTTTGTCATTTTACTGGGCTATAGTCAAATGCTATTTTCCTAGGCAGATGCTATTTGACTGAACCGCTGTTAGGCAGATGGGATAAATCTGAAAAATAGTGGCCTCCTCATGTGTGCAACTTCTATAAAGCAGGGCATACACACGTGTGTATGTGCCCTGCTTTAACGAAAATTACAACTTCTATAAAGCAGGGCATATACACGTGTGTGTGTGTGTGCCCTGCTTTAACAAAAATCACAACTTCTATAAAGCAGGGCATACACACGTGTGTATGTGCCCTGCTTTAACGAAAATCACAACTTCTATAAAGCAGGACATACACACATGTGTGTGCGCTCATGATCGCTATACATCACGTCGGTATGACAGGATTTCTAACCTAAGAATCGTCAACTTTAATGCTAAATATCTCGCCTCGCGGGGCAGAGCGACACTTTTTTTGCCAGATTCGGTTGTTTTGTGCAAAAACGCGTCGAGTAAGCCTAATTTCATCGATTTCTGTGCTGGGATAGCTAAACTGAAGAATTTCCCAAATACATTCTTTGCGGAATACGCTAGCTGCGTACCGACGAAAGCGCTATCTGGGCGGCACAATTGTACATTTCTTGGGTCTTTTCTCAATAACAAATTACACACTAATAATAGAAGATACTAAGATGTTAAGTAATATTATTCAAAATGGTTATTATTCAATGTGGATTTCAAGCAATAAAATCTGATGGATTTTGATCGAAAAGTATTTTAAAAGGTAGCCGACTTGTAAAGAGTCATCATGTATTCAATGTATCCGAAAATATTGATCCTGAATATAGACTAGTCGAAGGATCTGTCATTCGCGAAACCAGTGTAAATGAACCACCTTATCGAATTAAAATAGAGGTAGATATACATATAGTTAGAATTCTAATATTATTTTTTATTAAACTGCATAAATATAAATAACAATATTAATAATCTTAAATATAGATCTTAACTTTTTCTTTTATTCATATAGCTGAATGAAGATCGGTCTATTAGAAGTTCTTTCTGTAATTGTAAAGCGGGAAAGGGAAAATGCAAACACATTGCAGCAGTTTGCATTTTTATAAATACAGAAAATACAACATCAAAAACTGACGAACCATTAGCATGGAATAAACCTTCTAACCAACAATCAGACAAATACTCTAAAGGAGTAAAAATCCAGAAGATGTTTCCGTACAAATTCTCAATATCTGACTTTGGTGAACGATTTGAAGTAAGTAGATGCTGTCACAAACATATCTGCAACACATTTAAAAATAGAGTCTAATTGGGTAAAAATGCTACAAATTGAAAATAATTGCATATTAGAGCGTGAAAGAGTAGCTGAAAAAAAAATTGCTTGTGAAGCTCTTTCTCAAGTTATTGAATTTTTACACGAGTACCAAAATTTCGGACAAGTCTATCATAGCTATAAGATAATAAAATGTGATATAAATAATAATGTTAAAATTAAATTAAATAAGTTGTCATGCCCTTTGAATCTTAAGACTGAATTTGATAAAGTTAAAGTAGACTTTACGAGATGGAAAGAAATTTGTACAAAGTCTATATCTCAATCTATGTTAGCTATTTGGTTTATTGAAAGAAAACGTAGAATCACGTCTAGTAAGAGAGCCCATCAAATAAAAACCAGGCAAACAAGTTTTGAGAGCTTAGCAAAACAATTTAAAAATGAAAAACAAGGAACAGGCCGGATAATCAATGCAATGAAATATGGGATTACAATGGAACCAATCGCACGGAAATGTTTTGAAGCTCACTACAATAAGAAAGTCCATGAAGTGGGATTGGTTGTATCGATACGTCAACCATTTTTGGCATGTAATCCAGATGGTATAATCATAAATGATAAAGCTTTACTCGAAATAAAATGCCCACATTCGTGTAAAGATATTCACATAATTGATCGAATACAAAAGCAGTGCAATGTTCCATATTTGTACTTTGATTCAAGTAGTAATGAAATTAAACTCAAACAGCAGGATATATATTACACTCAAATCCAAACATCATTATATATTCTAGGTATGGAAAAATGTTATTTCTTTGTTTATTCCCAAAAGGATCAAATCCTTGTGACCATACAAAGGGACGAAGAATTTTTGGAGCAACTAATTCCAAAAATAGAAAGATTTTATTATTGTTATTTTCTTCCAATATTTAGCAATAAGCGCTGTGATAACGATAGTCAAGAAAATTGTTGTGATAATGAACAAATGGAGAATATAAGATAAAAGAAGATATAATATAAGTAAAAGATGAAAATAAAGACATATAAGAGATAATTATGTACGTTAAATGTATATATTTTATCATTTAATATATAATATTTAATATTTAATGTATTTATTTATTTATGTTTTATTTATGTTTTATTTTATTTGTCTGTATAGATACTTCTGTATCCGTACTATAACAGAATAGTATGTTCGGTTCTTCTGTCTGTAAAGTCTCTGAAGGGTCTGTTTGAATACCAATTTCTCGAGTACTCGGTTCAATATCTACATTTATAGTAAAATTGTCAAAATTATGTAATGCTAGAGAATTCACTTGATTACTTCTGTTTCTTGCTCGTTCAAATCGTTTCATACGAGTTTCAGATATTCTTTTATCTTTGTCCGAAAAAATAGAAGGTAAAAAAGCTGGATTATTAGGATTATTGGACTTCTTTCCACCGACGAAATGAATACTACATATTCTTGAATTTTTACTTGGTGTCCATGGCTTGCCGTCCTTTCTGAAGTAAGTAAAAATACTTAAGTGCTTAACGTATTGCAATGCAGAAAATTGCTTAAATTATTGCAATGCTAAAAAACTACTTACTCCAAACGATTTACAACCCGAATCCATTTTCTTTTTCGTTCAAATTCCCACTTCTTACCGGAAAATGAATAAAAGTGAAGCTCGGGATTTTTAGACTCACTATTTTTGCAATCAGGAACACAACACTTTTGAGTAGAGTGGTTCATTTTTAAAGTTTATTGACTACTATTTTGTCAGTCTAATTCTAACCCAAAAGTTGCCAATGACCCAAAAGTTGCTGAAATATTACAGTAGGTAGCGCTGCCCGCGGTACGCTGCTAGCGTATACCATTTGCCTAGTCAGAAGCTATTTTCCTAAACTAACCATTTGCCTACGACATATATATTTACTGAATTACTGTAACATGTCTGCTATTTATCTATGTATTTATCTATCTATCCATCTATCTATTTATTTATCTATCTATCTATCTATCTATCTATCTATTTGTTTACATATCTATCTATTTATCTATATGTATATAAACCTAAAACTATCTGTCATTCCGTAATCTCAATAAAATTCGTGGAAATAGATAAATGCAGATATGTTATACACTAATTCAGTAAAGGTATAACATCTAATAAACTAAATCAACATTTGCACATACATATTGATAACATAATAAATAGTTATGGCAGACAAAGTATGCATTCACACATTTATCATCATTTATATATATAAGTACCGTCGTCTGTATGTATGTATGTATGTATGTATGTACGCGAACTACTCATTCGTTAGTAAACCAAATTTTTACCACAGGTACATGAAATAGGGGTAGAATTTCCCGGGGATAAAAATGTCGTGGTTAATTTTTCATTACCGATTTTCTGGAAATCGATTTTTTTAATTTCTTTAATTTTTCGGGAAATAATCTACCGAATTCGGGAAATAATCGACCAAATTTCAAAGAATTGTATATGAAACAGGGGTAGAATTTCCCGGGGAGTGCCATAAAGTGTATAGTTTTTCGCTACCGATTTTCTGGAAACCGATTTTTGTAATTTTTCCAATTTTTCGGGAAATTGACCGAATCACATTCGTTAGTGGACCGAATTTTTACTAAAAATATATGAAGTAGGGGTAGAATTTTCCGGGGAGTGCCATAATGTGTATTGTTTTTTGTTACCGATTTTCTAGAAATCGGTTTTTTTATTTTTTCGGGAAATAATTGACCGAATCTCTTCGTATAAATACTAAAAAATGTATAATTATTTGTTACCGAATTTTTTAGAGTAATAGATTTAGGGCCCGCGCGAAGCGGGAGAGAGAGGGGGAAGAGAGAGGAAGAGAGAGGGAGAAGGAGAGAGGGGGAGAGAGAGGGAGAGAGGGGGAGAGAGAGAAAGAGAGGGGGAGAGAGAGGGAGAGAAGGGGAGAGAGGGGGGAGAGGGGGAGAGAGGGGGAGAGAGGGGGAGAGAGGGGGAGAGAGGGGAAGAGAGAGGGAGAGAGGGGGAGAGAAGGGGAGAGAGGGGGAGAGAGGGAGAGAGAGATAGATAGATAGATAGATAGATATAATTTATTATGCCCAAGAAAAACTAAAGGGCAAAGATTAACAATACAAAAAAAGAAAAAAGATAACAAAAGTGCATGCTCTCACTTGCACAAATCAGTTAAGTGTAGAGCACAACTTAATAGCAATTACAACAGTATACACTGTAAAAGAACTAGAACTAACGCAACTTAAAAATAGGAACAATGTAAGTACAGTTAAACTAAAACTAATATCAAGAATAAAACGCAATATAACTTACAAGCTGATAAGAGGGAAAGACACCATCAAAAGCCTCGCGCCAGCAATCGATATCATGCAACTTCACGTGCTAACAGATACGCTTTGAGAAGACCTTTGAAGGAGACAAATGAAGGAGCAGAGGTAATATTAATAGGAAGAGAATGCCAAAAATATATAGCTGAAAGATGAAAGGAGTTTCTATAGGTGGTAGTTCTATGGCAAGGAATTTGAAAGGTTTGGGATGCAACAAGACGGCGGTCAGATCTCCTCAACTGCGGATCAAGCAAAGCGAAATTGTCACGAAGATACGAGGGAGAGCGCATGTAAAGTATTCGAAACATTTGACAGCCAAGAAAGTATAACCTCCTGTTTTCAACTGTAAGCCACCCCAATTGTCGCCTGAACGGAGTAATATGTTCGTCACACTTGAGATCAAATATAAAGCGAATGCAACAATTCACAAGTCTCTGTAACAAGGTGTTCAGTTCTCCAGTCAAACCATGATAGACTAGGCAGCAGTAGTCAATGTGCGGCATAATTAAAGCCAAAACCAGCCTTATCCTTAACCTTGCGGACAAAGAGTTTTTGTTAAACTTAAGCTTGTACAAAGAATAATGCAACTTTTGAGAGACGTGCAAGATATGCTTTTTCCAGGATAGATTACATGTAAAAATTACACCCAAATTCTTAGCTTCGTTTACAAAGGGTAAAGGCGTATGGTTAACAATAATAGGAGGTAAACAATGGAGGTCGATATCATTGATATAAGAGAGAGAGAGAGAGAGAGAGAGAGAGAGAGAGAGAGAGAGAGGGAGAGAGAGAGGGAGAGAGAGAGAGAGAGAGAGAGAGAGAGAGAGAGAGAGAGAGGGAGAGGGAGAGAGAGAGAGGAGAGAGAGAGAGAGAGAGAGAGAGAGAGAGAGAGAGAGAGAGAGAGAGAGAGGGGGGGGGAGAGAGAGGAGAGGAGAGAGAGAGAGGAGAGAGGAGAGAGAGGAGAGAGAGGAGAGAGGAGAGAAGAGGAGAGAGGAGAGAGAGAGAGAGAGAGGGGGAGAGAGAGAGAGAGAGAGGGAGAGAGAGAGGGAGAGAGGGAGAGAGGGAGAGAGGGAGAGAGGGAGAGAGGGAGAAAGAGGGAGAGGGAGAGAGAGAGAGAGAGGGAGAGGGAGAGAGGGAGAGAGAGATTTGATTTGATTTGATTTAATAATATGCCCAAGCAAGGCTAAAGGGCAAAAAATGATACAGTAATGTAGTACAAAGAAATACACATGCTCTCGCTCGCATAGGAGACTAACAACTTAACTATGGAGTGTAATATGTACAATGCAATAATAACTAACGCAACTTCCAGTTATATACGCAGTATAGTTATAACAAAGAACCAACATAAAAAATGATACAATAATGCAGTACTAAGAAATACGCATGCTCTCGCTCGCATGGGAGACTAACAACTTAACTATGGAGTGTAATATGTACAATACGATAATAACTAACGCAACTACCAGTTATATACGCAGTATAGTTATAACAAAGAACCAACAAACAGGAGTACAGGAGAAAACAGAAGACATAAGTAAGAATAGTTACCCAGTTTCTCGAGCAAGCAGAAATGTCTTGAGAAGATTTTTAAAGGTAGGGAATGATGAAGTAGAGGTGATATTAACAGGAAGTGAGTGCCAGAAATAAATAGTAGAAAGATAAAATGAGTTTCTGTAGGTAGTTGTTCTATGTGAAGGAATATGAAATGTATGAGATGCATGAGGAAGGCGGTCAGATCTCGTCAAGAGCGGATCAAGCAACGTGAAATTTTCTCGCAAGTAAGAAGGGGAGCACATATGAAGTATGCGATACATTTGACAACCAAGAAAATATAGTCTTCTGTTTTCAACTGAGAGCCAACCTAATTGGCGTCTATACGGAATAATATGTTCATCTCTCTTGAGATCGAAAATGAAGCGGATGCAACAATTTACGAGTCTCTGTAATAAGGTATTTAACTCACCACTTAAACCATGATAGACCAAACAACAATAATCGATGTGTGGCATAATTAGGGCTAATACCAGCCTTATCCTTAACCTCGTAGAAAGAGAATTTCTATTAAACTTGAGTTTATGCAAAGAAAAATGAACTTTTTGTGAGATGTGCAGGATGTGTTTCCTCCAGGACAGGTTGGACGTAAAAATTACACCTAAATTCCTGACTTCATTGACAAAGGGTAAAGGTGTTTGGTCAACAATGACAGGTGGTAAGCCATGGCAGTCAATATCATTAACATAAGAATGACTGCCAAAAATTATCACCTTAGATTTCGCAGGATTAAGTTTGAGACCGTTCAAGTTTGCATAGTTAAAAATAGCGTTCGCATCAGTAGAAATCATTTTAAGACCAAGGAGAATGTCAGCACGAGAACATTGAAGATATATTTGTATATCGTCAACAAAAAGCATATGATACACAAACGACAGAAAACCGCTTATATCGTTAATATATAAAGCAAACAGAAGAGGACCAAGCACAGAACCTTGAGGGACACCAGACGAAGTGAACAACCATTCCGAGAAATTACCTTCATCATCAATCACAGCCTGAGAGCGGCCAGTGAGATAGGAGAATATCCACACAAGGACCTCATCAGAGAATCCCAATTCTTTCAACTTCATAAGTAAACGAAAATGTGGAACAGTATCAAAGGCTTTACTAAAGTCGAAGAGAATCATAATTGTGATAAGCCTATCATCATTTCCCTTTTTTATGTCATCACAGACGCGTAAAAGTGCAGACTGCGTGCTGTAGCCTGAACGATACGCAGACTGTCTCGGATTCAAAAGATTATGCTTGTTCAAATAGTCAGTAATCTGTGAAGCCACTATTCGTTCAAGGATTTTGGACATTTCAGGAAGGTTAGCAATAGGACGAGTATCAGATGGAGACAGAGGAGTACGAATTTTCGAGAGAGGACGGATCACCGCACGCTTCCATAGTGAAGGAAATACAGAGGATTGAAGTGAACAATTAAGCAGTGAAGTGAGCCATTCAGAAATGACAGGCCAGGCTATGCGGAGAACGTAAAGCGGAATGCCGTCTTGGCCAGATGCGAAAGAATGAAGAGGTTGATTTATAATAAGTTTGTATACATCATCAGGCTGAATAGTAGAGAAAGAAAACCTTGAACATTGAGAAGGACTGGAAATTGAAGCAATGGCCGACATAAAGTTGATGTATGAGCAACGTGATGAAGTGTTAGATACAGAGACGTAATATGAATTCAGTTGATCTGGTGAGAAAAAACGGAGAGGAGAAACCGACGTAGACTTGACAAGCCCAAGACGAGCAAGTTCCCTCCACAATTTAGCAGAGTCGGTTAAATTAGTAAGGGAGGCAAAGTGAAAATCACTCTTGGCGCGCTTGATATCAGTGTTAAGCTGATTGCGAAAATGTCGGTATCTAACATAGCCAAGAAGACTATTGGAACGTTTGGCTTGCTTGTAAAGCTGATTACGTGTACGAAGTCGGGATTTAAGTTCATCAGTGAGCCAACGAACAGGAAGCTTCCTAATCACTGATTTACGAACAGGAGCAAACACATCTAGCACATCAAGCAATATAGATGACAGACAAGAGCAAGCCTCATCAACGTCAGTGACATTCAAAATTTGAACATTGACAGCTATGGAATGAAGATGCTCAAGGAACGCAGAGGTATCAAGGTTCCTATAACTACGCCGCAGCATAGACCGCTCAGAGTCAAACGTACGAATTAGAGAGAATGACATTTCCAGCAAATCATGTCCCGCAATGAATGGACTCGAGGATTTAGCAAACGATAAGACTTTGTCACTGTCATCCACAACCAGTACATCCAACCACGAATCAGCAGTGGCAGTATGAAAAGTGGCATCAGAGTCGACTATATTTAAAGATAAGCTTAACATAAGTTCGCGTAAGTAGTTAGCCTCGAAACCACTCCTCAAAAGATTGCAGTTAAGATCACCGCCAATGATGATGTTATTGTAAAGATGAGAAACAGCGGTAAGTGATTCAACGAAGTCATTAAAAAGGGCGCCCTTAGGTCTTCTATAGATTGACGCAAATAGCACTACTTCGTTACTTGGCAGACGAATCTCAGCTAAAAGAAATTCCGGAGCGTTTAACTCCTGCCCTAGTGGAAGTAGCAATTAACTTGACTTTTATAGAGTTATGTATGTAGCAAGCAGCTCCACCACCCATCCGCCCCACCCGATCATGACGGACTAGAAAATAACCATCCAGAGCCACAAGATCATCCGGCACACCCGCATGAAGCCACGTTTCGGAAACAGAAATAATGTGATGAGAACAAGTATGAAAATGTAAACGAATGAAGTCAATATGTCCAGCAAGAGAATTCGCATTAAACTGAGCGACACGGAGCAGGGAAGAACTACATGCTGAGTTACGCCGAACGACCGAGGACAAGGAACAGGCCGGCAAGACACGTCAATCAAGCTTGGCAAGATCAGCATCGGAGTCAATGTAAATGATAGGCTCCTTATCAGAATGTCTAACACATATACGGCCATCCCTGGTCCAGACAAACTTATACGCCCTCTCCCTAGCAACGCGTTTAACCTGCTGTAGTAAGTCAAAGACACACTTAGGCAGAAGTTCGTTTACATATACATTACGATCGGAATCAACGCTACACACTTCACGCTGTCCAAGAGCACCCTTTTCACGCTTTTTAGAAATAATCGCATTGCAAACCGCACTCGAGGCCATGGTGAGGATCATCGAACAAGATGACGCAGATGATGATGAAGCAGCTGAAGTGGCGCGATCAGGGGTCACAGATGGTGCTTTCTTGACAAATCTAGCGCCGAGAACATGACAGGTGAAGCCCGGTACATTTAATGCCGTCAACACGTTCTCCGCAAGCCTTAACGGTGTAAGGGATGTCGCTGATGGCAAGCCCGATACAATCAATTCATTTCCATCACGAGCGCTGTGAGACGACTGAGCGGATCTCAATTCACGGATCTCACGAACCAGATTAGCGTTGTCCAGCTCCAATTGCGCAATGCGCTGACTATTCTGAGCCACCGTATCCGCAAGCTGACCCAAGTGATTAAGTTTATCACTAATTTCATTATTAAACGCGTCTGATTTTGCCATAAAAGCAGTAATTTCCTTATTAAACGCATCCGATTTTGCCATAAAAGCAGTCAGCTTCGCATCTGACCTATCAATCCGCACAATCAACCCACGCAACAGCTCATTCGTTGAGTCATTTGCAGCATCGCGCGCAGTGTCGCTCGCAGCAGGATGCACACACGCACCAGAGTGTGCAGCGCCAACAATAGATACATTATCTCTCTGAATGACAGGAGAAAGGGTTGCCGACGCTGCACTCGCAAAGTTGAAGGAGGGAGTATCTCCTGCGACAGGTGTAATGGGCTCGCTCGGTGCGGCTGCGAGAGCCCTGCAGCACGCATCCGCATACTTGTATACGGCATATGATTTAATGCAGCCAGGGTGGAATATCTTCTTACATTTCTAGAGAGAGAGAGAGAGAGAGAGAGAGAGAGAGAGAGAGAGAGAGATTGATTGATTGATTGATTGATATTTATTATGCCATAGTCAAGACTTTAGGCAAGTAATGAATGATATAATAGGATAATACAATAATAATAATAGGATGATACACGTGATGTAAACAACAGCAAAATATAAAAGACAGAAGTTGATATGAGTTAGAAACTAAGAAAGATACAAGACGCAGTGTGATAGCTACCAGCAAAGCAGCAAGCAAAAATGGAAACAATGAAAATAATAACGTTTGATATCGCGAAAGAATAATAATATTATTTCCATTCCTAATTAATGCTTCCTTACATAGTATAAAACTAAATAAGTCGAATGAAACGTGCTTAAACATACATATTCATTATGATTATGTTACATCACATACGCAGAGTTTATTGGACAAATATAAATTAACTGAAGTACTGTTGAAGAATCATGTATCGACGAAAATTCCGTCGTTGTGCTTTCTCGAAACAAAAGAACATGAATAGCGTAACCACATGAACTAGAACTGTGTAGAACATTCTTAAGCCTGAGGCGATTACCAAGTTAAACATTAAGTGAAAAAGCTTATCGTAGTATTATAATCATTAACTTGATGTTTTGTATAGTAGTGAAAAGAAAGGCTTGCATGTGCCGTCACGAATGACAAGAATAACGAAATCATCGAAAATATGTGAGTAATAGGTCACAGGAGCTCAGTCAAATCAGCCTCCGAAGTTATCGGTATAGGAGGCTGACCATGATCCCTGCGGACAAAGATCTGACCGTTCCTGCTCCACACATGCTTAAATGAAGACTGTTTTGCCTTGATTCTAGTTCGACGTAACAGCTTGTAAGTATCGGTCGGAAGTAGCTCGTTTACAAAAATGTTGCCCGGGAAATTCTTCGAGAAAACATCGTCTACCGTTAGCCGGCGTCTGCCACGCATTACTTTAAGAATATAATCCCGAATCTCACGCGACTTGAGTGCCACAATCACTGACTTTTTGCGACTAGTTGCGTCAACTCGAAGATCAGTAGCCGAGACAGAACCCGTCGCTTCATCGCCCGTCACCGGCGCATTACGCATCACCACATCACGGGTATCAAGAACGTCAGAGACCAGCTGAGGGGTACCGAGCGCCTTAAAAACGCTCTCTGCCACCTCACCGGACGTATGAGTAAAAGAACTTGGAATACCTGAGATAATAATGTCAGAGAGAGAGAGAGAGAGAGAGAGAGAGAGAGAGAGAGAGAGAGAGAGAGAGAGAGAGAGAGAGAGAGAGAGAGAGAGAGATTGATTAATATATTTATATGCCCAAGCATCGCTAAAGGGCAAAGGTATTAAAGTAGTAACAATATTATAACAATAATAAAGAGTAAATGCTCTCAAACATATCAAAAAGCTAATAAACTGCATAAATAATAACAGGATATATACTACAGTATAGCAATATAAACAATGGCTAATTCCAATGAATCTTAATACTAAGCTTAAGAACTAAAAACAATAATAACAAGAGGTACACTATATCACAATGAACTTAGACTATGCTTACAGTTAACTGAATATACATGAAGGCAGCTGCACTAGTCAGATTCGGATGCAATCAGATACGAACGGAGAGAGAGAGAGAGAGAGAGAGAGAGAGAGAGAGAGAGAGAGAGAGAGAGAGAGAGAGAGAGAGAGAGAGAGAGAGAGAGAGAGAGAGAGAGAGAGAGAGAGAGAGAGAGAGAGAGAGAGAGAGAGAGAGAGAGAGAGAGAGAGAGAGAGAGAGAGAGAGAGAGAGAGAGAGAGAGAGAGAGAGAGAGAGAGAGAGAGAGAGAGAGAGAGAGAGAGAGAGAGAGAGAGAGAGAGAGAGAGAGAGAGAGAGAGGAGAGAGAGAGAGAGAGAGAGAGAGAGAGAGAGAGAGAGAGAGAGAGAGAGAGAGAGAGAGAGAGAGAGAGAGAGAGAGAGAGAGAGAGAGAGAGAGAGAGAGAGAGAGAGAGAGATTGATTGTTTATTATGCCCAAACATAAGCTATAGGGCAAAGATACAATATATCAAAGACGTAGTATGCAACATAATATTAACTCAGAAAAGGAAAGTAAAAGCATAATAAATATATTGCAACATAATTATTACTTAAAACTAATACTTAACACTACTTAAAATTAACCAGTCACTCTGATTCCGACGAAAACAGAAATGCACGAAGAAGACACTTAAAGGATGGAAGAGACGAAGCCGATGTAATGTTTCTTGGAAGAGAGTGCCAGAAATAAATGGATGAAAGCTGGAAGGAGTTTCTGTAAGCAATTGTTGTATGAGCTGGAATATGAAAAATGTGAGTTGAAGAAGCGGCTAATCGTTCGGACCTTCTAAGCGATGAGTCAAGAGGTGTAAATAGCTCACTTAAATACACAGGTGAGGATATATAAAGTATGCGATACATTTGACATCCGAGAAAGTACAGCCGTCTGTTTTTGACTGAAAGCCAACCCAGGCGACGTCTGCACGGAGTAACATGCCCGTCTCGTCGCAAGTTGTAAATAAACCTGATACAACAATTCACGAGCCTCTGTAGTTTGGTGTTCAGTTCCTCACTTAGGCCATGATAAACAAGACAGCAGTAGTCCAAATGAGGTAAAACTAAAGTCGTCACAAGCTTAATTCTAAGCTCAGTAGAGAGAGAGTTTTTGTTAAACTTAAGCCTGTATAACGCCCAGTGGATTTTCTGCGAGACAAGCGAAATGTGTTTTCTCCAAGAAAGATTGGACTCAAAAACGACTCCCAAATTCCTGACCTCACTGACAAATGGTAAAGGTATGTTGTTGACTATGATAGGTGGTAAAAGGTTGAGATCAATATTGTTGACGTTCCTATTACTGCCGAATATGATAACTTTAGACTTAGCAGGGTTCAGTTTCAAGCCATTCTCCGAGGCATAATCAAAGATGGCGTTTGCATCCCTAGAGATCAAATTGAGATTATACAGAATGTCAGAGGGTGGACACGGCTCGATATATCTGAACATCATCAGCGAATATCATATGTTCTGAATATAACAACACTCTGCCAATATCATTTATGAACAAGGAAAATAAAAGTGGTCCCAACACAGAGCCTTGCGGCACTCCACACAACGTAAAAAGCCAAGACAAAAGACCCTCTGCATCATCAACTACAGCCTGAGAACGGCCTGTCAAATATGAATAAATCCATATAAGGACTAAGTCAGAAAATCCTAACTCTTTGAGTTTAATGAGAAGTCGAAGATGTAGAACAGTGTCAAACGCTTTACTGAAGTCAAAGAGAATCGTAATCAATACGAGTCCATTGTCAATTGCTTTCTTGATCTCATCACAAATACGAAGAAGTGCCGACTGAGTGTTGTGACTCGGGCGATACGCAGATTGTCTGGGATTTATGAGATTATATTTGTTTAAATAATCAGTGATCTGCGAAGCAACAATCCTTTCAAGTATTTTCGACAGTTCAGGCAGATTAGCTATCGGTCGCGTATCAGATGGGGATAAAGGAATGCGAATCTTTGAGAGAGGACGGATAAGCGCACGCTTCCACTGAGACGGAAAAGAAGAGGTCTCCAATGAGCGGTTAAGTAGCGCAGTTAGACAGGATGAAATCGTAGGCCAAGATATGCGCAGAATGTAGAGAGGTAAGCCATCAGCACCCGACGCATATGAATGAAGAGGTCCAGTAGAAATTAGTTTATAGACTATATCTGACGTAATAGCAGAGAAAACAAACTCAAGACGCTGAGATGGACGAGAGACCATATCGATAGCAGAAATGAAGTCAGTAAATGAGCAAGGTGACAGAGTAGTAGAAATTGAGACATAGTAAGAATTCAATTGATCAGGAGTAAAAAAATGTAACGGAGAAACTAGAGTTGATCTTTCTAAACCGAGACGAGCAAGTTCTCTCCAAAGTTTTGAAGGATTAGTGATGTTTTCAAGAGATTTAAATTGAAACTCATTTTTAGCGCGTCTAATGTCTTCATTAAGCTTATTGCGAAAAAGTCTATAAGTGGCATATCCAAGTAAACTATTAGAGCGTTTTGCCTGCTTATAAAGCTGATTACAAGTACGCATCTGAGTTCTAAGATCACCCGTGAGCCACCGCACTGGAGGCCTCTTAATAGTAAATACTTGAATGGGAGCGAAGATATCCAGTGCCTTTGGACAGGTTGCGAGACATCACTTCGCAGAATCCATCAACATCAGTGTCATTGGACACTTCATCAATTTCTGTCCGCACTAAACCAGCAATGGATACAAGGTAATCCGAGAACTCTGAACAGTCAATACCTCTATAATATCGCCGCGAAATAGTGCGCTCAGATATCGAATTAGCATTTAGTAACATAGTCAACTCTATTATATCATGACCAGCTATGAAAGGACTCTGGGATTTAGCGAAAGATAAAGCTTATCAGCATCATCTATAATCAAAACATCGAGCCATGAGTCTGAGGTAGCCGTGTGATGGGTAGGTTCAGAATTAATAATATGTAATGATAAGCTGGCCATGAGCTCACGCAAGTAGTTCGCCTCATAACTGGTTGATGATAAATTACAATTCAAATCGCCGCCAATCATTACATTTTTATACAGGTGTAAGTATCTAGTTAGTGTCTCAACAAAGTCATGAAAGAGGAGGCCCTTAGGTCTTCTATAAACAGACGCGAATAACACTGATTCACCAACTGGAAAGCGTATTTCAATAATTAGATACTCAGGTGAATTATCATAAAGATCACTGGAGGCAGCTACAATTTGACTTTAAGTGATTTATTTATATAGCATGCCACTCCACCACCTGCTCGTCCCACTCTGTCATGACGTAACAAAAAATAATTGTCTAAAGCTACCAGGTCATCAGAAACGCCTGCATGAAGCCAAGTCTCAGACACAGAAATTACATGATAGTGGTTGGTATTAAAATGAAGTCTGATAAAATCAATGTGGCCACGCAGAGAATTGGCATTAAATTGGGCCACACGAAATTGAGTGGTCCCCGAAGCAGAGTAACGATGTGTGGATGATGATGTTACTTTATCTGACAACGCAGAGTGACCGGTGTACGCACATCAAACAAGCCTGTCAAGATCAGCATGAAGGAAATCTGAATCACGAGATCACCGTCAGAACGCCTAACACGGATGCGACCGCCCCTCACCCAGACATACGCATACGACTTAGCTTTGGCTACACGCTTCGTCTGTTGAAGCAATTCGTAACTGTCTTTAGGGAGCAGCTCGTTTACGTGTACATTGCGATCCGAGTCATTGCCACAAACGTCCCTCTGTTTCAGCGTGCGTCGTGCGCGCTTCCTTGGCTATCACAATATCACGGACAGCACCCGAAGCTAAAGTAACAATCAAAGAGCTAGTATTAGAGACGGGCAAAGGTCGACCGTGCGGCCCCACCGGCGAAGGCTTCCGAGCGACAGCCCTGACATCGAGAATGTGGCAAGACAGATCAGGGATGTCTAAGGTCGCAAACACATTGCGCCACGCATGCCGAGGGGGTGATAGACATTGTTGCTGGGACTCCCGAAACAATGATCTCATTCGCAGACTGACTTTGCAAGGAAGAGCCAGAGGCCCCACGATCGCCTTTCAATTCGCTGATCTCATTTGACAGAGCGGCACACTGCTGCTCTAACGTGGCAATGCGTTGATTATTCTGCTCGACGCAATTTGCAATAGAGTTAAGCCTATTAAGCTTTTCATTAAGCTCGTTGTTAGTGCGCTGCTGATCCTTCACGAAAGCGGTAAATCTAGCCTCCTGCT